>JAOVVF010000033.1:11122523-11133431 GCA_028565595.1 Duopalatinus emarginatus | reverse complement strand
TGCCAGTTTGTTGATTTTTTTCCTACAGCAGTAATACACACACATTTTCCTCCTCTGTGTGTGACAACATAAGTGTGGCTGAGGGAATTTTCAGTAATTTATTAGGTGTATAGAAAGAAATGTGTTTTCTGGTGGTTAAAGCACTCCAGCTCAGCCACTTAAACCATTAGTGGGGCTAATCGACTGGAATTATTACATCATCATTACACTGACGTGGAAATTTAAAATGGCTGAAGTACAAATAAAGAAAAAGAAAAATAGAATTAAATACTATATATACACCATATGCCATCTAATAGCAGGGATTATAAGATTTCTCTAGAACTATACTTTTAGTTTTATATGATATTATACAATTTTAAATGAGTGTTTTTTACAAATTACAGCATCAGGAACAGCAGGTGTGTTTGTTCCTCAAGTAAAAAGTTCAGAACATTGCCATAATTCAGCACATGGATATAAACTATTACTTATCAGACTTAACAGACAGTGTTTAGAAACTTACAGTAAAGACTGAGGTTAGAGTCCATTTTTTGAAAAAATGACGTCCTGAGTGTGAAATGAAATCCGTCTTCAGTTCGTCTGCCTGCAGTCTGGATGCTTCTTTCACACTTTTCCAAAAGATAGAGTTTAAACCACACCCATTAGAACACATCAGCAGCACATCTGTAAAACATCTACACTGATATACATCCTCATTAACCACAAGAGCTTTTGTAAACATCAGGAGTGAATACACACGGATAAAATAAAGATATATTCAACGACATGACAAGAAACTAAAAACTTCAACAACAATAACAATATTATTATTATTATTATTAATAATAATAATAATAATAATAATAATAATAATAATAGGCTATTAGACAAATTAATAATAGCTATTAAAAATAAGATGAACAATTCATTCATTGTTTTTTTTTATTTTATTTAAAAATATACAAACAAATCCAAATCATAAGGCAATATAAAAAGTGGACAGACAACAAACAAGTAATCCTACACAAAAAAATCTAGGGCTTGCAAGGGTTTAATAACATTCTTTTATCCTATCAGTAAATGCTTATGTTTTTTTTATGTTTAACAGGTTTAGTTCAATTCAATTAAATTTTATTTCTATAGCACTTTTAACAATCGACATTGTCCCAAGGCAGCTTTACAGAAATAATAAAAAGGGTCAAATATACATTTATAGAATTTAGAAATTTTAGTGTTCGTTGACTGTACAATACTGATTTTATTCTTCCTACAGCATGTTGTCCTTGATACTGCTGTGTAATGATAGTTTAGGAAATTGGTTTTAAAACACCCTTGTTTACTTCACCTCACCACTCAGTAGTGTGCATCATAACAGGAGCCTATCGCTTCTTGATAGACATGGCCTGTCTGATATCATTTCATTGTAACTAATGGCATAGTTTTACCTGAAATAGATCTAAACACAACTAAAGCCAGAGTAGATATTTTGATTATGCTAATTATCTAGCATGCTAATTAGCTAGCATTAGGTAGGGACGTTAGTATTTTCCATAAAATATGTTGCGCGTTAAAAGCCAGTGGATTAAAGTTTCTAGGTTGCGTTGCAGTCAATAAAAACACAGAGCAAACTGAAACATTTTAAATGCTTTAATGTGGGATTGGGTTGTGTAGCTACATGATTAAAGAAAATCAGCAGCTGCCGTCTCTGGCGATTAAGATGTCGGTTCTGGTTAGCCTGCAGAGAGAAAAAAATGTAGCTGAGGTTTTAATAAAAAATTTAATTAGTGGTTTGCTGTAGTTAATAATTTTGGAGCCAACCTGCTGCTTAATGAATTTAATAGATTGTGATCACATTATACTGAATTTACACACAAGCCTATGCTAAACACATAGCAATGCCATCCATGCACAAGATCGGTTGAGTCCGCTAGTGCGTATATAAACCAACAGACATCTATAAATGCTTCTAGAGCTTGAGTGAGAATTGCAAGTTATGTTGATTTAAACAGTTTTTAACGTGTTTAGTAGGTGGAGCTTCTCCAGTCCGTCATATATATCTAGTATGTGTGTGTATATATATATATATATATATGTACATATATGTGTGTGTGTGTGTGTGTAAAAACCTAATATGTGTTTTACTCACAGTCTCTGCACACACAGGCCACACTCGTTGGCGTAGGTCTTTCCATCCGTGCCACACACTGGAAGTAAGTTCATAGGACACGCCAAAATTTCTGCCATGTCACTGCACTGGGGCTGAGACACACAGAAGGTTTATGTCCCGTATGATTCAGTGCTGAAAAACCTGGTTTTCTTTTTACATTTCCTCAAAACACAAATTTACACAACCTGTTGTGGTGTACTCACCTTCCGGTTCACTCCAGAAGATCCCTGTGATCCTATAAAACAAATAAAATTATACACAATAAAACTGTGTGTGTGTGTGTGTGTGTGTGTGTGTGTGTGTGTGTGTGTGTGTGTGTGTGTACATACCTGTAACTAGAAGGATCAACATAGAGAACAACAGAATGGACATTCTGAAAGAGTGTGTGTCACGTACACTTTACACAGAGGGAAATATAGAGAATGGTGGGAAAACACACACCTGTACATACACACACACACACACACACACACACACACATTACTATGTTTACTGATAAGGTTTTAGGTTAATTATTAACACAGTTTTATATGACACTATGTTCATATGTGTGTGTGTGTGTGTGTGATGTCATCTGTATTTGAGCCCTATACTGTGCACTTCTTCCTGAGTTAAGGGTTTAGTACTGAACTGAGTACTCAGATCTCATGTAAAACTACAGACTTAAGTGCTATTCTTAGTAACACTTAGGGGCGGAGTGATGTGATTCTGACATCTGGTTTAATTGTGTGTTTATTGCATAAGGAGTAAGGAGGCAGTGCTGATGGTGTCCAGTGACGGTGTCCACCATCTGACAGACTGGTGGAACTACAATTACAATGAGCACTGGGATAAACTCCAGACTCCACCCACAACCATTACCACCACCATTACCACTGACACCACCACCGACACCATCATCACCATCACAACCCCCATCATTACCACTGACATCACCACCACCACCATCACAACCCCCACCACCATTATGCTCCTTTACAGAGAAATTTAGTTTCTTTTCAGTTAGAGTTACAGTTAGTGGTTTTACACTGCTTTACAAAGGCACTTACACTTCTTTGTAAACAAGTTAAAACAAATTTAAAAGGAGTTTACACTTCTTTACAGAGGGATTTATGCTCATTTATTGAGTGTACAATTTCTTTATAGAAAAATTTTGTACAAAGGAGTTTACGCTTCCTTACAGAAGAGTTTACAGTTCCTTTCAGAGGAGTTTATACTCCTTTACAGGATAGTTTAAACTTCTGCATAGATGTGTTTACAATTCTTTACAGTGAAGTTATGTGTCTTTACAGAGGAGTTTACAGTTCTTCTTCATAGTGTAGCTTACATTCCTTTAAAGAGGAGATTGTGTGTCTTTATAAAGTACTTTACCCTACTTTATAGAGGAGTTCTGATTTGTTTATTGAGAAGTTTACACTTATTTACAGAGTTGTTTATGCGTCTTTACAGAAAAGTTTACACTTCTTTACAGTGGAGATTATTTATCTAGACGAGTTTACACGTTTTTCAGAGAAGTTTAGACGTCATTCTAGAGTAGTTTACACTCTCTTACAGTTTCTTACAGATTGTGCTTCTTTAAAGAGATTTCACGATTTTTTACAAAACAGTTTACACAATTGTTTACAGAAGAGTTTTACATTTTCAATTCCTTACAAAGGAGTTTGCACTTTTTTATAGGGGTGTTTACATTTCTTTATAGAGAAATTCAGACTTCTTTATAGTGAAGTTTACGCTTCTTCACCTCGTTATAGAAAAGTTTACACTTCTTCACAGATTAAGCTTTAGTTTACGCTTATTTATAGAGGAGTTTACACTTCTTCATAGAGACCCTTATGATTTGTAGAGAGGTTTACAATATTTACAGAGGAATTTAGGGTTCTTTACAGAGGCCTTCACACTTCTTAATAAAGGAGTTTGCAATTTCGTAGAGGAATTTACTCTTCTTTACAGAGTAGCTTATGCTTATTTATAGTGAAGTTAAGGCTTCATTTACAGAAGAGTTTACAGTTCTTCAAAACAATTACACTTTTTCATAGTGTAGCTTACATTCCTTTAAAAAAGGAGATTGTGCGTCTTTATAAAGTACTGCTTCTAGACTTTATAAAGTACTCTTACAGTTTTTTACAGATTGTGTTTCTTTAAAAAGAGTTCAGAATTTTTTACAGAACAGTTTGCACATTTACAATTCCTTACTGAGGAGTTTACATTTCTTTACAGAAGGGTTTACCCTTCTTTACAGAGGACTTTGTACTTTTTTTATAAAAAAAAAGTTTACACTTCTTCACACAGGAGTTTATGCTTTACAAAGGAGTTTACGTTTTTTTAACAGACGAGTTTATACTTCTTTATAGAGAAGCTTATGATTTGTAGAGAATTCAGGGTTCTTTACAGAGGCCTTCACACTTCTTTACAGAGGATTTCGTGCTTCTTTCACAAAGGGCCCAACACCTCTATTGTGTTTAAATATTACTGCATTGTGACACTATTTTGCTCTATAAGGACTGAGTGGTGAATAATAAAGATTATTGTGTTGTTTTATTGGTCTCTGGCCACCAGAGGGAATCAGTGCTCAGAACATACCAAACTGCACTGAAACCTTAAGACTCAGCAATTTGGTTATTTCGTGTTGGAAATAAAGAGAGACTTTATTACATCATCACCCTAAAACCTTCTAGGATGTTATACATGCTGCCATTTTGGCTTTTAGCCCAACACAGCCGCAACTAAAGTACATTATGGATACCACATTATGGATCCTATGTTACAATATAATAATGTATATGGGTACATTATTATATATACAGGATAAAAGGCTTTGCCCAGCTAAACACTTCAGTTTCATGCTGATGTCTGTGACAGTGTTATGAAGGCTGTAGTCCGGTCAAATGCTCTTTAAGGTTACTGCTGTCCAGAGAGCTCCAGAGTTGAAATGAGGTAAAAGGTGATTTAGTCCCACCTGTGTGTGAGATATTACTGATGAAATGATTCTGGTGCCTTTTTGACCTGATGACTTGATACTGCCATAAATGCCGTCAGATGCCAACATGGCAATACAGAAATTACAGGCAGTTTGGGTTGCCAGATTTGAGATTTCTTCCAGTGAGGGATTTTTCTTTTACTGGTCATATTGTCAAGAAAAAATAACTGGACAAAGACTAGAAAAATAAAGATTAGAAACTAAAATAAGCGTTTTAGCGTTTTATTAATGTTTTCATGTTTTGTGCGTTTATGTTCTGCTGATGTGATAAAGACCTCTTTGGCAACATCAACTGACATGTCCTGATACAGACAGGTTTAGTATGACTTTTTGTTACTGTATGTAAGACTGTAGACATACTGATACTGATCAGCCATAACATTAAAACCACCTGCCTAAACAGTTCCTGCACCCCCTCTGACCCGTAGAGGCATGGACTCCACAAGACCTTCTACAGGTGTTCTGTAGTATCTGTGGCACTGAGATCTTTCTGTGGACCTTCTGACAGTCTAGCCTTCACCTCCACACACATCAGTAAGTCCTGGTATCCTATGACCCTGACAATGGGTCACTGGTTGCCCTTCCTTGGTTGACCACTTTTGGTAGGTATTAACCACTGTAGGCACACTCCACAAGTCCTGCAGTTTTGGAGATGATCTGAAAAAGGCATACAGGTTCTTACACTTGCCAATTTTTTCATACTTGTGGTCATTTTGAGAACTGACCCGAATATATCCCTGGTGTCACTGTAATGAAATTTAAAACGTTATTTACGTCACCCATCAATGGATTTGTGGTGTGGATTTGCGGATTGCCCTCACATGTTAACTGACATGTTTAGCGGGTGTGTAGAGAAACCTTCAAGCTCTGCCGGACCTCCAAGCCTGGAATTGTGCACCCCTGTATCATATAAATGTCATGTTTTATTCATGTAGATTTGATCAACCACAGCCTGATTCTTAACCCTTTTCCCTCACCACTGTTTCCTTGTTTTATTAGTGATATAAAGCGTCAACTCGATTCATCAATACAAGTCCTAGATCAATCAGTGTGCACACAGAAAGTCTGATAATACTGCAACCTGATCAATCCTAGGATATTTATAGCTGGGGTTCAGTTCAGAACAATCCCAAAGACATACATGAACTGGCGAGGGATTTATAACACACCGACCCGGCAGACTCATTCATACACTGAGAGGATTTGAATCGGAGACTGAGTGATGATTAAAGTGTGTGAAGTGTTTTCATCAAATGCTGAGTAACGATCCTAGACACCCCCCTACTACACACACACACACACATTGACACAAACAGGGTTGCCAGACTATCCAAATTTTGTTTTTCTCCACTAAGTTTTACTAATAATAAAAGTTAAAAAAGTTTTTTTTTTTCAATTTTGTCTTCTTTTAAGTCCAACTTTTATAAAGGATATTATTTAATTATGTGACTGAAAATCAAATTCTGATTGCTCTGATATTTATTTCCTTTTATCAGTCTCAGTGAGATTAAGGTCTTAACATGGCAACCAAATCGGAACGAGATTAATTACTCATGTTGAATTGCTGCTTTGAGACAGAAAGAGAAAGAGAGGAGGAGGAAGAGGGGGAGGAGGAGGGGTTTCCTGACCCTGCCTTGTCCATACCCCCACATCTGGTTTTGATCTGCTGTGCTGTGATCTGGCAACCGGGTTAATAAGTAGCTGTAGAGTACTTGGTACTTGGTACTAAAGTGTGGAGTTTGGAGTCTGACCTCCACTCAGATAAACAGAGCTGAAGCCCCGACACCATCCTCTCTCTGTCTCTGTCTCTGTCTATATCTGTCTCTTTCCCTGGACCGTCTGTCCATCTTTCCTTCACCATGCAGGGACTTTCAGTGTTCCTGCTTCTCGGCTTGTCTGCCTGTTTCACAGCCTTCTGTTACGGTAAGAACTCTTTTATTTAACAGAAAGATATAGAAATTAGAGTGTGATTAGTCTGAGACTCGAGGTAGTTACTGTTGGATAGTCAGGGTTAAAGATATCAGCAGATCGACCCCTGACCTCTGACCTCTGATGGTTTCAGGATCCCGAAATTTCCGAACGTGATCAAAATGTTATTTTAAATGCTATCTCTACATGGCGCTCAGGGTTCATTCATTCCGCTCAACCCCACACCGGGTTAATGATTAAAAGCCGGCTGAGTCATAAAAGATAAAACCTGCGTCTACAATCTGACTGGGATTTAAACTCATAACCTTTTGCTTGGAAGTGACAGGCAGTAATCCGAATAATACTACACAGGGTTTGTATCCTACCCTACATAGTGCACGTCTATAAGGCACACAGAGCCTAATCGCTGATCCCTAACGAACAGAGTGCACTAGGAAAGGTGATTAGTTCCTGAGTACAGAGATTAACACGTCTAGTGCACTTAATCCACGTCATATCATTTCCTACCTAGTGTTGAAGATATTATTTTTGCATAGAAAAAAAAAAAGTGCACTTATTTATAGCATACTATGTAGTAAATAGTGTCAATTGGGTGACTAGTCGAACAATATGTACACTACCTAGTGCACTTGTAAGGTTGTAGAACAAGTCCTTCATGGAGTCCTTATGTGTCTAAAAGGAACCATTTCTGCTCCTGTAAGAGTTCCTGTTAGGGGACAAAGTTCCAGGCCAAGAAAGAACATTTCAGCCTCCTAGTGCACTTCAGCTCAGATGCTGATGGATGGAGCTGATCAGAATGTGATGAGGTCATCAATTTTGGACTGACACATCAGTGCAGATGAGGTCTGACTGTAACGGGCGAGAAATACGGAGGAATAGAATAAAAAGTATTCCTTTCGACTCTGTATCAAGAGGTTTCTGTTCCACCACGTCCTAATCTGATTGTGACCTGTACAGCAGGGTTTGTTATCTAAACCGTCCTGGAGATACGAGTGCGTTACGACAGACGTTCACTCGATCGGTCACGTGACCACACGCTCGCTCGGCGACGATAAACTCGTTCACTAATCTAAAGGTCAAAATGTCACGTTGACGACGCCTTAAACACCGAACGCACAAATATGAACGTGAATAGCTTACTAGAAGAATGTGGTTACATGTACCTAATGAAAATATATTTAACACACACACACACACACACACACACACACACACACACACACACACATGATGAGAAATACATTCTGTCCCTTTTGGAATTCGGTTGGTTATCGTAGCATTTCCTGTCCAGTCGCCCAGCGTGTGTGTGTTCTCAGCATGTGTGTGTGTGTGTGTGTGTGTGTGTGTGTTGTTTCAGGTGCGAGTGAAGGCCCTCGGCTCGACAGCGGGCGTCTTTACAGATACAGCTACAGAACAGAGCTCGGTGTAAACCGGCCCAAAGGCTTGAGTCAAGGAAACGCCGGGTTTCAGATCTCCAGCGATGTGGACATCAGTCTGGCCTGGAGGAACCCGGAGAAGCAAGACGAGCAGCTGCTCAGGGTCCAGGTGAGAAAGACGAGGAACAGCGGCAGCACGGCTACGGCTGAGCTCTGACCGAGGCGCTGACACTGGAGACTCCTTCCTTAAACTTTACTTAAAACATTTTATATGCATTTATATCAAGCGTCCACTGTACAAGTCACTGTAAATGAGTGGTTGCTATAGAAACGATACTTGTACCGATCCTCGGTTTTTAGTCAGTGAAGGATTTTTTGTCTTTCTTTCTTTCTTTCAGATGTCTAACGTTCAGATCCAAAACGCTGCCGAGCGCTCGCGCAAAAACAACATTTTCCGCGACACCACCATGGAGGGAATTCTGGGTAGAGAAAAGGCCGAGGCACTGCAGAGACCCTTTGTGTTGCTTTGGAAAATGGGCAAGGTAATAATAATAATAATAATATAAAAAAAACAGCGCAGAGACTGTACAGTTAGATACTAGAATGTTGGCTAGAATGTTGTTTAAAGGGGCAGTACGTAAAGTGCAGTGTGTAAAGTTGAAAGGTGTTTCTACACCCAGCATAGTCACTGAAATGTTGTGGACAGTTAACGTAGGGGGAGGGGTCAGGTGGAGGAGGAGAAAGTTAAGGTACTACAGTCAGGTGAAATTACACACCGCCGCTTTAAAGCAGAAATCACACTACTTCAAGTACAAGTAAATAAGCTGTGAATATAGAAACAAAGTCGGGAAATTTGCTATAGCTAAATTTAATCACATTTTATCAGTCTTAAATTTTTTTTATTATGTAATATAATCATTAACGATAATTATTTGACGTACAATAACGTAACAACGATATATTGTTCCACCTCTCAGTGGGTCACATGATCTGATTATTATGGCTGGCGATTTGAATTACTGTGCAGGTGAGGAGTCTTTACACGCACAAGGGAGAACCCGCGACCATCAAGAACCTGAAAAGGGGCGTGGCCAGTATGCTGATGATGCAGCTGAAGTCTGGCAAGATGATGGAGGTACATGAGCCTGTTGCGGTGCTTCAAACTAGCAGTCTGAAACTGGCAACAATTTTTTACTGTGGAGTAAATAGGACAAAGACGATAATGACAGCGTAACTGTGGCGCTTTGTGGTGTGTGTGTGTGTGTGTGTGTGTGTGTGTGTGTGTGCGTGCGCGTGCAGGCCGATGCGTCAGGAAAGTGTCTGGTTGAGTACAAGGTTTCTAAAAATCAGGTCATGCGGACAAAGCACACTGAGAGCTGCACGACTCAGGAGACGGGTTTCACAACACACAATCAGGTAAACACACACACACACACACACACACGCTTTAACACACACTTTTTAGACACACACACACACACACACACACTCACGCACACACACCTACCCATACGTATGTTGTGGAAATGGAGTGTGTATGTCCTCCCTCAGGTGTTGGGTGTGGGTGAGACGTCGAGCTCGGTGACCCTCATCACTCTGCAAGGCAGCTTCATCAAATCTGCTGTCGCCAAGGAAACACATGTCCTGTCAGTCAACGCCCGCCACACCACATCCACCAAAGTCCAGTCTGAGTAAGAGACACTACACACTGACTAGACGCATTACACATACGTCCACGTGAATGTATGACAAGGAAGACACCTGGAGCTCAGCGAGGTCTCAGTCGCAGGTTAGGGCATGACGTTACGGTGCTGTGTTTGTCCCCCAGGCAGTCGCTCACTCTGACCTCAGTGGCGGACGGACCTGCAGAAGTTTCCGGTAAAGACGCAGGCAGCGCGGTGAAGAGTCTCGACCCCAAACTGGTGTCTGTAGGAGTGATGACGGAGAAAACCAGGATCCTCTGTAAAGAGTGTCCCACTGTACGTCAGTTCTCTTAATGACGACTCGCCTCCTGTTTAATTCAGTTCAGTTAGTCAAATCTGATTCGTCCGATTCATTCTGGTGTGTGTGTGTTTGTGTGTGTGTGTGTGTGTGTGTGTGTGTGTGTGTGTGTGTGTTTAGCTGATGGACGTGTGGACGACAGTGCGTTCTCAGTTGGAACCGCAATCTCTGGCTAAATCTTCTGCTCCTCGCAGTTTCCTGTCTCTGATCCACAGCCTACGCTCGTCCAGCAAAGACCAAATCTTGAGTGTCCTCAAGAACTGCAGCAAGACGGCACTGTAAGGGACACACCGTCCCTCACTCCCTACATTTACACTCCCTCACTCACTACATTTACACACCCTCACTTCCTTCATTTACACTCCATCACTCACTACATTTACACACCCTCACTTCCTTCATTTACACTCCCTCACTCACTACATTTACACACCCTCACTTCCTTCATTTACACTCCACCACTCCCTACATTTACA
>JAOVVF010000033.1:11099475-11106975 GCA_028565595.1 Duopalatinus emarginatus | reverse complement strand
TTGTCGTTTTGCTATTCGTCGCTGCGCTCTCGTTTTCTTTCGGTGTCTCTTCTTCTTCTTCTCTTGTAGCTGTGACGTCACTTTCAGTGCACACTTTGGGTACACTTGGGGCCTCGGTTATTTTTTTGCAGATTCCAAGGTTCTCCAGCAGCGGGGCCTTTGGTGCTTCATCGATTATCTCTTTCGAACATGATGTTTTGTGTGACTCCTCCCCCTCTTCTTTCTCTCCTTTATTGGAAGCAACACTCGAACCGAACACAAGGTCTTCCACAGAGTGTACAGATCCTGATTCTGACGTACGTTCCAATTTTTGCTCTTGCTCGAACCGCATCTTCTTTGAAATGACATTTTGCAGGAGACTGGAAGCAAACACGGCTTTCTTGTGCACGCCGACGTCGGCTTGATCGCACGGCTGGCCGGATGTTGCCTCGCAGCTCTTTGATACGTTCTGGATGCGTTTCGGGTGTCTGTCGGGGGGGTCGCAGATTAGCTTGGCCGATTTCGATTTCGACGACGGGGTGCTTGGTTGGTGGGTTGTACCTTCAGTGATAGTGTTTATGTTAACACTTCCACTGTCTATATGCTTTCTCAGTTCCACAGAGCAGGTGGAATTTTTGCGCTCACCCATGACTCCACCCTGCGTCACGTAATTCCTGTAATTGAAATCCACGAAAGCAGACCATTTGTTCATGCTGTGCTCTGAAACAGAGGACTCACTCGAGGGTCTAAGGTCAATTGTGTCGAAGTAAGGAAACCCGAGGCTCCGGAACGACTTTGCTGTCAGGTTGCGGACTTCCTTATCGGCATCGTCGAGCTCGCTCACGGAACTCGAAGCACCGCTTGAGTACTCCGTCACGTCTTTGCCTTTCATTAGTTTGCTAGCCAGATGCTGGCGTCCAGGCGCGGGAATGAAACAGTGCCCGCGACTATCATACGGAACCTCTATCTTTGCTTGCGTTTCGCGATAACACCGCAAAAGTTCGTTCTCATCCAGGGATGGGTGAACGGACTCGCTCACGCTCTGGGACGAGGCTTTTATGGATACGTGAATGTGTCCCTCATTGTTCAGCGCACCGTCGTCGGAGCTCGCGCATTCGCTCTCAGTGCTGATCGGCGCTTTGGTGGCACCCAGTTTCGGCGGACGGCTGCTCGCAGTTCTGCGCTGACCCCTCTCCCCAGCAGGCTGCTCACTGCTCTCGAAAGATGCATAGTCCACGAACGAGTACACGAGATTGTCATCTTCGTAATCCCAGCACGAGCTGGCGGCACGACCGAGTTCATGGTCCATGTCGTGGTCCAGTTCGGTGAGCTGGATCTCATGAGTCGTTATGTAGTGCGATTCCAGTTCCTCCCCAACCGGCATGTCGTTTTCACTTTCATCGGGATTGCCTTCTTCCAACTCCGACTCCGACTCGCACCTGCTGTTCAAATACATGTCTGCGTATTCTGTTTCCTCCGGTTCGGTGCAGGTTACAGCAGTCTCCTTCTCAAGGAAACGTTTAATTTCTAAATCCACATCTGACATATCTGAAGAACTGTCCTTTCCGCCCTTCCTTTGATATGCACGACCTTCTTCATATTCCTCATGGTTCCCTTTACACTTGAATACGGCTCGCTGGTTTCCCTCCCCGGTGACCGTGACTTTCACTGTGTTGGTGCCACCAAGATCTACGTAGTTGGTCTCCATCCCGCAATGTTCTTTCTTGGGCACTCCGGTAACCATGATGGCCGTGTGAAGGGTCTCCATTTTACAGCGTGAAGTCCAAAACCAGAGAGAGAGAGATAGAGAGAGAGAGGGGGGGGGGGAAGGGGGATAGAGAGAGAGGGAAATAGAGAAAGAGAAAAAGAAAGAGAGAAGAAAGAAAAGAGCTTCCTCGCCTCGGTGCTTGGTGTTTCTGGAGCGCGTGTCTCTCTCAAGCCTCTAGTTTAACAGAGTTTTACACACAAGCCAACCACCCCCCTCCCCTCCCCTCCCCCCCCTTACTCTTTCCGTCTCAGATGACAAAGCTCTCACAAAAAAAAAAAAGGCAGGCGAGGGCACGAACCCTCTCACCAAGGCCAAGTTACCCCAACAGAGGACAAAGAAAGAGCGCTGTGTGTGTGTGTGAAAATGTCTGTCTACAGTAAATATTACACGTGAGATTATATGCGGCTTTTTAAAGCAAACAAGGTGAACAAAGAAAGTAATTAAAAATACAATAATATTACAAATAGTTTGCACTTATTGAGAATATCTGTTATTAGTAGTGCAGTTTTAAAAATTAAGAAATTAAGAATGGAATCATATATTTATCAATATTTATGCAAATTTAAAACAGTTGATTGTATTTGAATGCATAAGTGTTTACCTCTTCATATACAAATGTTAACTACATCTAGGGAGCTGGAAATAATAATAATTTAGACAAAAGAATACTTAAAAAAGTTATAAATTTCTTACCTCAATAAGATCATGTAGTGCACATGGATATGTGTATATATAAATATAGAAACAAAAAAAATTCTTACTTGGAAATAACATTTATAGTATATTTATAGTAGAAAATATAATCCTTAAAAATATATCAAAAACAAAATTATGTTATACGTAATATAGGATTACATGAAATTATTACAATCACAATTTTAGATTAAATAGATCGAATTTTTGATTTTTTTTTTTTACAAAACAAAGCAGGAACCTTAAAACCTTAGTTTGTAAGTTATCTTAAAAACAACCTTACCTTAGTTTTAAGTCTGTGTTGAACGTGTTTCATTTTCGTTAATGGACATGAGGACAACAGAGTTAGTAATGTATATGTACATGTACAGATTTTTCAATGAAACCATTATGAAATGGTCTTATAATAATATAATGTGTTCTAATTGAATAATAATCAGCGCTGTCTTCACTGTGGACAATTTGGATCCATCATCTTTAACACAGTTCTGTGTATTTATGGACTAACAGATGACTGAATGATGGAAACATTAGGCTTGTATTTATAGCCATGTCACTGCACACACACACACACACACACACACACACACACACATGCACACGCTGGTTATTACCAGCTTACATCATTCACTCACACTAATAGCAAAAATACAGAGAATCGCCTCACATGTGTGAGGCATTGGCCATTTGTTGTTGAACTTGTAGGTTGTGGCACGAGGCAGTTGCCTTGTTGTATTGTGGCGAAGAGCCAGCTGGCACTGTATAAGAAAAATAGACATGCCACTAAACACACACACACAGTTAAACACACCTGCAGCTCTCTGAGGTTACCATAGCCTTTACAGAGACGTGGACTGGAACCGATCATTGATATAAATCTCAGTTTTTAACAGAACGTATTATTTACAGCCGCACGACTACAGCATGTGTAAACCAGGAAATATAATTTAGCTAGCAAACCACGTGCTGCTGTGTATGCGGGCAATGGGAAGAGACAGCGACGGTGAAAATGACTAATAACTATAGGGAGTGTCAACATTTACCTCAGTTGTGTCAGTAAATTGCCAAGAAAAGACTCATATTATACAGTAAATGCACTTAGCATCAAGCGCTAACTAAACCTCAGCAGCACTGCGCCACAACAAGCATTAAAACCGCTAAGTGGCTAACAAAATATCTAGAGAATAAATCATTAAAGATGAAAATAAAGTCTACCGTGGGATAAATTGTAATGTTAATTTTAATATTTAGCACACTAAAATAAAGTAAACATTAGAAATTAAACATATTTACTTTTTAAAGAGTAAAGCTGTTAATAGGAATCTGAGAAATACAAAAGCCAAGCACAAGCTAGCAAATAATTACGTTTAGCTCGCTAGCCTCAAGTGACAATTTACCTCAGATATGTTGTTAAATTACCAAGAAAAGATTCTGACTGAAAACTGTAATTACTGTGAAAAATAAAATTAAACATGTCTATAAATGTATATTTGACCCTTTTCATTATTTCTGTAAAGCTGCTTTGGGACAATGTCCATTGTTAAAAGTGCTATAAAAATAAAATAAAATTGAATTTAATTGAATTACATTTATCATTTACCGCTAACCAGTGACCGAACACCACAAGAGTGATAAGTCACCGTGTCAGAAGTTGGAGAACCGTGCAAGCCAAAGTTTAATAAGAAAGTACACTTTAAAGAGGTGAAAGATGTCCTACGTTCCCCACATTTATATGGCACGTAACGGGAACATGACAAAGGGTCATACGTTCCCAGGGTTCTATCCCCCCCCCTCCTTCCCCCCTTCCCCCTTGCCCTGCACATATGTGTTCGAGCAGGATGTTTGGATTAAGGTTTAGGTTAGGGTTAGGCTTAAGGTTAGGACCATGTGAACCCTGGAAACAAAAATACACTGGCCAAGTGAGAGTTAAACTAGAAAATAAGTTTTAACATAGCAAATGAAGAGTAGCGTTGCTTTAGCAACTAACCTAGCAAAAACATAGCTAGCTAACCAGTGAATATAAACTAGCACTCGAAAACTAAACTGAAGTCCCAGAAAAACTGGTACATATGAGTCATTCTCACCACAATCACCTGATCTCAACGTTATTTAACACAACTCGGACTCAGGCACCTCAGAATATGACAGAATTGTGGAGCGTTCTGGAGGAAGTCTGGGGTTTAGTACATTACAGAATATGTCCACAAGCTCTGTGGGCCCCGTGGGGGACCCACCAAGTATTTAACTGGTGTACAAGTTTATCTGGAACTTCTGGCATGAATAAAATCTAGACTACTGAACAGAAACTTATCTAGCATTTAAAAGGTAGCTAATACATATTAGCCACTTAAGTGTAAACAAATCTAATGCAATAGACAAAATGAAAAAGTATCATTAAAAATAAATAATAAACAGATTTAAAACAACTACACAGAAGCTATAAGCAAAGCTAACCTAACAAACAAAAGCTAATCTATCCAACAAACGCAAATCAGCACAAAATACCATATGAAAATGTACACAAAGTAAACAAACGCTGATGCAAAGGTTTATGAGTCGAGAGCTTAGAGTTGTGGGAAAAGATTTCTTTTACAGGGTGCATTTAAACAACGCTAATATGAGGTATAAATACAGGACACAAGACATCTCTCTCTCTCTCTGTCTCTCTCGCCTGGATTTTCAATGACCTCCACAAAGCGGTTAAATTTAGGCTGCTATTTAAAACATGAACGCGACCAGTGGATCGGTTACGAGCAGGACACCTTATAAAACAGCAGCTGCCAAATCAGGAGGGTCGTTTATCAAAGCAGACGCTCAGGAAATGCAACACTGCATGTCTGTAGAAAATACACACAACCGTAGCGAACTGGAGCCAAACTTAATTCTTAGAATACGGACAAAACTACAAAACTAAAGACCTTACACTTACACAGCAGCATTAGCATCTGACCTTTGAACCTAAATGTTCACCATGTCAATGACCTTATGGAGCTCATGAAGTCACAAGTGTCAGTGTGCTCTTTAAATATCTGTGCTAAGTATACTACAGCGACAAAAACTGGACTAACAAACAGAAAGTAAAAGCTAACCAAACCACATAAAAGTTGACCAAACTGTCCAATAAAAGACCTAACTGACAAACTAGCAAAGGAAAGCTACGCTATCAATCACAACCTAGCAAGCAGCCAACAGTTGAGCTAGCAAAAATTGCTATTGAACACAGAAGCTAACTAACCAGCTAGCAAAATGTACAAAGCAAAAACCCAAGCAAAATATCTGTCCAAGCTTTACCTGGTATTTTGTGCCGATTCGGTAGCTAGTACTCTGTACTCGCTGCACTCGCTTTCACTTGCTATGTTAGCATTTGTTGCCTAGGTTAGCTTTTGTTTGCTAGGTTAGCTTTCACTTGCAGGAACTAGCTAGCCAGTAAAAACCAGGAACAAGCTAGCAAGTCAAAGGTAACCTAGCAACAAAAGCTAATCTATTGAACACTAGCATTAGCTGCTTGAGTGAGTGATGTTCCAGGCGGAGCCTCAGACATGTCAATCAAGCATGCTTATTATAACATTTAGCCACACCCACTAGGAGAGACTCAGTCGCATTAGTTTTATGAGGTGCTGTTTTTAATAATGTTATACACTAATGCAGATTTGTTTAAGATTGAAAAGCAGGCTGAGCTTTTCTGTGTGTGTGTGTGCGCGCTTTCGTTAGCTGTTAGCACCAGTAAGCCCATGCTGTACATGCCTGGCATTGCTAACATTTACTGTTGACTGCTTTGTATCTCACTTTGCTGTTTTTAGCCTCCGACACCTCCGGGCCACCATACCATCCAACAAATCAAAGAGCACGGCATTCTAGACTTGGCATAAACCTGACATAGATTTGTGTGTGTGTGTGTGTGTGAAGAAAACGACGTGTAGTAAAATATTTTTATCCGTTACATTTGGACAAGGGTGTGGGGGTTTAATAATCTGCATATCAGACGCGATTGGTTCAAATTCATGGAGTTTTATTTTATGACATCACAAATGAAGCTGAGGAAGCCCCGCCCACAAGAGTTTTATACAGAGAAAAAATAGGACAATAGCACCAAACTGATCTATCGATCAGAGTTGTATATTAGAGACAAACACACACACACACACACACACACACACACACACCTGAGTCAATGCTTTTTTTATTACAAAACTATTGTACACATTAATCAGTCAGGCCGTAACAGACGTTCTCTACAGTCGTGTTTCAATCAGAAGGAAGTTCCCTAGGTAGGCGGCGTGTTAAGGCAGCATTTTATATAAACACTGTTCCCTATTTTGGTGAAAGGTGACGGCTGCTCCACTCTGACAGCCAGGAACGTTTCCACCAGCACTCCGTCGAGTGCGCTTGTGTACGTGAAGGAGTGTTCGGATGGATTTGGGACACAGCCTGCTCTACATCTTCTCGTAGGTGAGCTGGTGTCCACAGGTCTTACAGACTTTCCTGTACTGGTCCTCGTCCTCATCCAGCAGCTCCTCCTCACCATAATCATGCTGGTGAACACTGGTGTCCTTCTTGAACAGACTGCTCCTCACCGCACGTCTCAACTCTGAGAGAGAGAGAGAGAGAGAGAGAGAGAGAGAGAGAGAGAGAGAGAGAGAGAGAGACGAGACGGGGGACGTATGAGAAATAAATGCTGCGTTTAGTCTGGTGTGTGTTTGTGTGTGTGTGTGTGTGTGTGTGTGTGTGTGTGTGTGTTGACCTTTGACTTTCTTGTTGAAGCGTTTCTGTTTCTGCACCTCTCTGCTCTCCTCTCGAGTCTCTTTTGCCTCCTCCAGAGCCTCCTCACTGCCCCAAACCTCCAGAGACCGAGACACCACCTGAACACACACACACACACACACACACACACAGTCAGACAGGGTTAGGGTGTAGGAGGTTATGGATAGGGGTTAGGGTGTAGGAGGTTATGGATAGGGGTTAGGGTGTAGGAGGTTATGGATAAGGGTTAGGGTGTAGGAGGTTATGGATAGGGGTTAGGGTGTAGGAGGTTATGGATAGGGGTTAGGGTGTAGGAGGTT
>JAOVVF010000033.1:11081930-11094952 GCA_028565595.1 Duopalatinus emarginatus | reverse complement strand
GGTCTGATTAGTTGAATTGGAATTGTGGGTGGTGACAACAGTCTGACTGGTTGAATTGGAATTGTGGGTGGGACTACGGTCTGATTGGTTGAATTGGAATTGTGGGTGGGACTACAGTCTGACTGGTTGAATTGGAATTGTGGGTGGGACTACGGTCTGACTGGTTGAGTATGGTAATTAGATCAGTAGTCAGTCTATACCTGTGTATTCAGACCTAAACCCAGGAGGAGGTGGACCCATGTTACTGTATCCGGCTCCATCAGGACCTTGGTTTCCTCTGTACCCATCACCATAGGAACCGCGACTGTTGTCACACAGGAACATCTTATAAACGGCGAAGGCGAGGAGCAGGAAGAGCCCGATGACCACCAGGCTGCCCGAACCCTCTCCTGACAAACCGCTGCCTCCGTGCTGCTGTTTTCCCTGAAAGAACCCTGATGCGAAGTCGGAGAATCGGGATGAACCCTGGTTCTGCCGGCCCTCAGCCGTGAGCTCCAGAGTGTACTCCAGACCGCACGAGCCGCGCAGTACGTACGCGTCATCGGGGCTGTTGTAGCCTTCGCAGGAGACCTCCACCTTTCCAAAACGGTACCAGTTATCCATATCGGCCTTGCACTCCCACTACACACACACACACACACACACACAGGGAAATAACACTTTAGACAACACTACACACTCCTGCACTAACAGTACATGAAGGTGAATCGCTCCTGTTACACACACACCTGGACGTCCACTCCGTCCCAGCCTTTATTCTGACACTGGACCACTTCAGGGATGAAGGCGGTGCAGCCTGCAGATCCTCCCACACACTGCAGCTGAGGAACAGGACTGGAGCGGCGAGCTGTCGTGTAGCGGCCCCGGTACAGAGTCAGGGCCTGGACATCCCGGAGCAACACGGCTCCTACACACACACACACACACACACACACACACACACACACACACACACACATGTACACGCCTCTGCTGTATTTCTAATAAAGGTTGTGTTCATATTTAAGAGGTGTTTACCGTCATTCCAGCAGTAGATGACCGGAGCAGTGAGCAGGTGCAGGAGGAGAAGCGGCTCCAGGACCATGTTTACAGTCCAACACACTAAACTAGCTAACAACAGGTCAAACCTATTAGTGAAACTCACACCCGTCTCTAACCGGCCCTTAAATATAAACTCTTACATAAAGGAGACGTGTCTTTCGCTCATTAGTGAAAACAAACTGGTGCAATCAGACTGCAACGCAGTAAACATGGAAACAAAGTACTTCCGCTTCCGGGTTTGTGACGTCAATGTTGTTGGCCAATCATTTTAAAGTCGAACGGAAAACAACGCGATATATATATATATATATTTATATTTATTAAAATGTATAACTTATTATTATTAGTAGTAGTAATAATAATAATAATAATAATAATAATAATTATATTTTTTTTATCTTATTAACCAGTGCACAACAATATAAAAGTGTAATAAAAGTATTAATGTGCCAAACCAATCAAGAACATCAACATTTACCTCAGAACTGTTGAAAAATCCTGACAAAATGACAACATACAACTAATATCACACTAGTTAGCACTGAACGCTAACCAAACTCCACGCGTACGGTGGCCCTCTTGACCATTCTCAATGTCCACCTGGTTTTACTTCACCTACACCACTAACACAGCTCCAGCTGTGACTAATCCAAGCAGAATTTTGTGGTTTATTTTCACACACAAACTCGAACAGCACTCTGTTAAAGTCTTTTATTTCTGTGTTTTTATTTCTGTCAGCGTTCATATACAGTACTCTGTGTTTGATAGATACAGGCGCACACTGTTGAATACCTCAGACATCCAAATGTTGAACAAATCTTCACATTGATATGTGTAAATCATCATTTGTTGGCCAAAAGACCATTGATTACCCATGATGCCCTGCGTCAGCGTAAAACCGAAACGTCTGCAGGCCGACCAGGCCCATAGTAATACCGCTCACTAATTCAATAATACATTAACGTTAGCAGCCTTAGGCTTGTGGTTAAGGAACCAGGACCTGGGACCAGGAGATCCAAGGTTAAAGCTCAGTAACTGACAAGACTCGAGTGAAGTGCCCTTGAGCAAGGTAACTAACCCGCAAATGCTCTCTGGGCGCTGCAGATACAGGGGCTGTCCTGCCTTGATCTGGGCACATCTACTTACCACCACTAGCATGTGTTCACTAGTGTGTATGAGTGTGTTTCACTGCATGGATGGGTTAAACGTGGAGGTCGATTTCTCTGGACAGTGGTCAAAAGAGTAGTTCACTTTCACTTAAGTTTAGCGTCAACGTTTTTTGCTGAACTGATGAAATACACATTAAAAATTGAGCAGTTTACATTTTTACATGATAAATTACAGTTTGCATGATATATAGATTAAATGAAGTAAATGAAATATAGTTAAATGCCCTGGATGTACACTGAGGTACAGACCAGCCTATGCAAAAATACACAGGCTGGTGGTGTCTCTATAATACATATGGTATAGGGTTTGTTTAGCTGGCATTCCATTGGACATTCCCTGGTACATCTACAAACATCTCAGACATTTGAACACTATGTGTGACGAGTCCCACCTGTATTCATTCTAACGGGTTTGTCCTCTTCTAACAGGACAATGCACCACCGCATTGAGACACCAGATTATGGTTAGAGGAACACCCATCTGAGTTTGGGGTTTAGTCATTTACACCTAAATCACCTGATCTCAATGTTATTGAAGACGTCCGGGACATCTTATGCTGTGAAACACAGAAATCCTCCACCTCAGAATACAACAGAGTTGTGGAGTGTTCTGGAGGACGTCTGGGGTTTATACATACAGAATATTTACACAAGCTTGTACCGTCCATGCTTCACGGGGGACCTACCAACTGGTGAGACTGGTGTAGCAGTTTTTCTGGCACTTCTTTGTCTACAGATGAGGATGATATAAGTGCGCACTATTGTAAATTTTATACGTATTAAATGAGAATTTGAAGAATATTATGTTGCGTTTACAGGTGGGCATTGTTAAAATACCTCAGACAGCACTGTCGGGCAGTATTTATAAAATATTCAGATATATATATGATACATCAGAACATCTATCATTTATGTCACTCTACAAATGAGAACTCTATGGTGTTACCTGAGCCACGATCAAAAATTACAGTCAAATAATACACAGAGTAAACCACTCAAGCTCCACCCCTTACAACAGAAGAAAACGCTTCCATTGTCCTGTGTTCAGGTTTAGTTTCAGGCTTGTTTTAGTCAAATGAAGTCCTCAAGCCTTTATCGTGAACATCCCTGAGGAGTTTACTTCCCTGTTTTCCATGCACCGTTTGTCCCAACAGTCGACATGTCCATGTTGTACATTTCTCAGACTGAAACAGTCCTGAATGTGTGTTCAGCCAGTTAGCCTCCATGAAAAAGTTAACAAGAAACAATTTTACGGTTAAATATAATGAGCCATCCGCTCAGCTAGAGACAGGGTGAGTGTCGCATATCCGGATATTTATCCCCAACGCTCCTCAGATGGAGACGGGGCAGGTGATGATCTTGTCCTCCAGCATGACACTGGTCACGAGGAACACGAAGTAAAGGACGAACATGGAGAAGCCCAGATGTTTGCTCATTCTCCACTTGCACAAGGCGATGGAGGTGATGACAAAGAGAAGCATGAGGAAGAGCAGCACGATGGCGCAGAACAGGCCGTTACTGCTGACCGTCACTGGCTTCAGGCTGTGGAGTAAAGAGTAAAGCAGCCACGGGAAGGGCAAGCTGACGGGAGAAAGGACAAAAAGACAATTAAGACTCTGGAGCTCATAAAGCCGGCGATAAAGTGTAACAATGATGGTTTTTACCCCACAGTGATGTCAAAGATGTTGGAACCCACTGAACTGGACACGGCCATGTCTCCTAAACCTTTCCTGGCCACAATGACGCTGGTGATGAGATCTGGAATGGAGGTTCCTGCTGCGAGAATGGTCAGACCCATGATCTCCTCAGTGATGCCGATGGTCTCCCCAACCTGTGGAGAAATTTAGAAATTTGTAGATTTCAGGATAAACACTTTACATGGAGGTTACGTAGTGCATTATTTCTGTACATAACCATACCTACAGACCTGTTTTAGATCTAAAACTTTGTACTGAAAAAGTTTATTGAAAAATCAGTCGGACAAATCAGTTTGAATCGCATTTAAACCGTGTTGTTCATTATGATTTGGTGCGGTAATTCCCAGCCCTGTTGCAAATCACACTGCTATTTTAAAAGCTGCAGCATGTCAGAGCTTTAAGTGAGCAGGAACAGAAGTGAACAGCTAATTGGCTTTGGGATTTGACTGATTTTCTCTGTCTGTCTTTCTCAGTCTATCTTTATCTCTTTTCTTCTTTAACCACTCGGTCTGTTCTTAGTGGGATGAATTTTAGTCCTTGTTTCTGACAAAGTGTGTGTGTGTGTGTGATGTTGCTCACCTGGTGAGCCCACCACACCATCAAATAAGAGAACACAGCAATCCAACTGATGGAACCCAGAAACGTGAGGGGAAAGAACTTCCTTGATGTCTAAGTGGGAAAAAAAAACAATTTGGTCAAACATGGCTGCAGGGTTGGAAGGGTTGAAGCCTCTAGTGTATCACGGTGCAATGACACGCTTAAAGTTCTCACATCTCTGCGGACGTCAGGCAGCGTGAGCCACAGCGGGAACACAATGGGTAAAATGAAGAGGTAGATTGCTCGCTTCTGGCTCGTCTCTGGCCACGCTAAGCTGAGAGGCTGGTCTTCATCGTCGTCTAATTCTTCACCCTGCACCAACATAGTCATATCAGTGACTGAGTCATAGACATACTGTAAGGTCAACACTGCTTTAAACACACCGTCATACACGACCCTAGGTTTTTATTTCGTTCATACTGAAGAATCTTTGTAGAAATAAGGTATCAAGTGAAAAATCTTTCTAATTAATCAGTCCCAGGAACACATGTTTCTCATGAATGTTAACATTAGGTTCCCAGGGTGTTCCCATGTTTCTGGGGTTCTTGTTCTAGGCTCCTGTGTTTCTATAAGTTCCTATGCGCCAAACATTTGGTGTTCGCAGAAAACTATGTAACGCCGCACCCCCTAACACCAGGCGTCCCCAGATATCGGACACTTCCGGGTATTGCGGAATTCCTCTCTCTCTCTCTCTCTCTCTCTCTCTCTCTCTCTCTCTCAGCTAATCACTCTGAGAAAATGCAAAAAGCGTAAGCTCCTGTCTTAAAGGGCCGTTTAAAATGTATTCTTGCAAAAAAATGTGTTTACATGTCACTAACAATGTTACTTAATTAACATTACTCAATGTAAAAGTTCTGAGGTAAAAAAAAAAACATTGTCACACATTGTCACTGAAAACTAAAAATACAGTCATCCCTCGTTTATACTGCACGGATTTTCACTTATCGCGGGGGTTGGGGGATTCTGGAACGTAACCCCTGCGATAAGTGAAATTTCGCGCAGTAGAAATGTTGTATAATTTTAGTATTTACGGATATTTTACGGCTTTATAAACCCTTCCCACACATTTTTAAACCTTTTCCACTCCATTATTAACCTTTTCAGTTCCTTTATTAACCTTCTCCACATTGTTCATAACTATTTTTAATGATATTGTACACTACAGTACATACTGTATTGTATTGTAATGTATTGTATTATTGTTTTTTGAAATCCCGCAAAGTAGCAAAGGACGACTTTTCATTTGACTAACAAAAAATGTAATGTAAATATAAATATATATATAAACAACAAGGTCGCTATTACAAAAATATATTTTCTTTAAAAGTCAAATGAGGCTTGTACATTAAATTACACACATATATCGCTAGTAAAAAAACGTTAACTGGGCTGAGTAAACCATTTTCAGTTATTTATGATTAGCTCAGATTGCAAATGTTTTGGTTTGAGGTGCCCGATGACTGGTGTATTTACACTATGACTGAAGAGTCTTTATGAGTTCTATGTTCTCAGTATCCTATATTCCCATGGTACTATTTTATATTTTGAGACCCCAGTGTTCCAAACGTTCATGTATTTATATAATTAAATAGTCATGTTCAGAGGTACATTTACTGAGGAAACAACCAACAACCATATCTATAATCCTATGTTTCCAGATCACTGTAACTCCAATATGTGTTTCAGAGGATCCTACTTTTTAGGGCCCTTTGTTCCCAAAGTGTTATCTTGCTAAGGTCCTATGTTTCTAGTGCCCCTTTGGTTAAATGTCCCAGGTTTCCAGGGCTGTATATTTTTTTCTGTTTTTTTTTTTCTTATTGATTCAGGAGGACATTTCATCCACACACTTCATATTCTCGGGGTTTAAAAGTCCTGTGAACTGAATGCTTTGGAATTTGCCCAGAAACAGCCGCACAGTTTCAAATGTTTAAGCTCAGTGTTGCTCTGTACATCCTGTTTTTCTGTGATCTCAGAGTGTCGATCTTCTTCCAAGCCAATCTCATGTGCTGCAAATACACACTTGGGTGAGTTTACGGGCAACGTTTAAACAGTTAAACTGGTTGCTGGTTTGTTTGATCTGATTGGTTGTGGCATGTTACCTGTGGTGCGATGCTGCCATTCATCGGCGGGGTGACTTCCACCTCCACTGTGGTGCTGTTGCGGAGTTTCTTTTCCACTGAAGGATGGAGAACGAGAGAAAAACGATGAATAAAAGATGGAAAACGCGATGTTTTACTGACACTCCGGTATTTGCTCACTCAGACATTGCATACAGAGGAACTCTGGGTCTATGATACAGAACACACACTTATTCTGTAATCCCGTATTAGATCACATACCAGTGCCATTGAGTTCATCTTGTCCCTTTTGCCTTGCAATCTTGTGCAGAATGGAAGCTTTGTCCTTAAATCTCCCTAAAAACACACCGAAATAAATAATAAACTTTACCACACATACACGTGCGTACGTATGCTACTAGCTAATGCTAGTCAGTGTTAAGCTACTGTGTTGGGTAAAGTGCATATGTGTGCTACCTTCACTGAGTGGATCTAGTGTGTGGATCATGAGCTGGAAGATGCTATTCCTCATCAGTGAGTTGTGCAGGGAGGCGGAGCTTATTCCTCTCTGAAGATGGGGCTTGGCCTAAAGCAGGAATAACATATTATATAGACCAAGATATATAATATTGATATTATGATATGACACTCTATGCCTTATATATATATATATATATATATATATCACTATATATTAACACATACCGACAGTTGGTTCCCAGTTGGTTCGTCTCCAGCGTTGTCCTCCTTTGGAAAGACACAATGACATCCAATGTTACTTCATTACTGATATTTATTATTATTATTAAGTTCACCCATAGGAATATATACGCACATATATATTCATGCAAAGACTTAATAGGCATCATGATAGTGGAAGTTATGAGAGTTAGAATGTCCATATAAACATCTCTGAAGCTTGTCTGCATCTAATATTGAATCCATTGGGCTTCAGTATGGAAAAAGTGACTGGCGTGAGTAAAAGATTTCATCCACCAATCCTGGTGTGCACAATTCCCCCATTCCTGGAGGTGTCTCCAATCAAACACACCTGATTGCAATGACCTGATAATTGGCAGGTTTGAGTAAAGAAACCTCCAAACTGTGCTGGACACCAGCCCTCCAGAACTAAAGTTGTGCCCTAGTGTCCTAATACATGACATAGTTACACTTCTAATGATACGCAGCATGTCTTTGCTTCATCCATGTCCAAAGTCAGACCTCAGACTGGCATTCTGGCATCTTCAACGATGAACACCAGCCACAAAAAGACCTAATCTATAGGACAGATAAGGATCTTCCAGACTATTTAGTTCACACAGACGGGTGTTGTGTTTGATTCTGGACAAAGGTCACATCACGTCAACCACCAGATCAACCACTCCCAAATAAATTGGAACCATTGCCAAATTGACTACTGAGATTTTCCACTGGTCTCAAATCTACAAATCTGGTCTCTTTATGGACAGATTATTTTTAATTGATCAGGGTCAGGTCTTGGACAACATCCTTAGTTGTCGCCTTCCATTGAGGTTCTTGAGAACATTGCTGCTAGCATCTGTCATCCAGCAAGCATCACATGAATTCTCACTTAAGAAGAGTGAGAATGCTTGGTTCAGAATATGGAAGATGATGAAAGTGAACTATTTGCCTAAACAGACAAATGTGACCTCCGCATTTAACCCATCTGTGCATTGAAACATACACACCAGTGAACAGTAAGGGGCAGTGAACACACTTGCAGGGTGACAGGGGGCAGCCCCAAACCACAGAACCCAAGGAGCAGTTGGGGGAGTTAGGTGCCACCTCAGTCATGTCTTGCCCTGGGCAGGGATCAAACCAACAACCTTCCGGTCACAGGACCGGTTCCCAAACCACTAGGCCACAGCTGCCCACCAACACTCACCAACCCAGATGTTTAACAGTAAAGCTACTGACACGTCCTCTTTCTAAATGAAGGCAGAACAAGATCTGCCAGTGTTCTTGGTCTTCAGTTAAGAAAAGTAACCCAATTAACCTCCCAATTCAGCTGTCAGATTAAACAGCAGGTGAAACACCAAAATAGGCTCCACACCAGCTAGCAGGTCGTCGGTCTGACTGACAGGATTTTACTCAACCTGGACTGAAAAGCTTTTTACACTGCAGACCCAACTAAATAAAGCAATAAACATTTCACAATTGTGCTTTTTTTTAATGACTGTGAAGACCAGTCAAAATAAGGGTTGGAGTTTGAGGTCATGCTGTTTTGACTCTTGAGGACACACATGGCTCCAGGCTAAAGTTAGCCGAGCTAACAGGATCTGATGCACTTATCGGATTAGAGCAGAGGAACAAGGGGTTACATGTGGGAATTCGTGCCTCTGCTGGATCCACACACACACACACACACACACTCACACACAGCGAGATTGTGACAAAGCAAAGGTGACAAAAAGTGTGTATTCAACTAGCTAGGGTGAATACAAGTCATGTACAAGCTGTACACAAGCGTAGCCTGTGACAGACCACGGAACTGTGACAATTAGCAGTTTGTTTGACGATATTGATAAACATACGTGTTTTGAAACATATGAAGGCTGGATTCCTGGTTGATGTGGTATACAATTATGTCACATTGTTTGGGAAGTGGAAATTTGAAAGTGAACTGTTTGCCTACTGTGTTTGAACACAGATGAACGTGACCTCCGCATTTAACCTGTCCATGCAGTGAAACACACACACACACACACACACCAGTGAACACTAGGGGGCAGTGAACACACTTGCCCGGAGCGGGGACGGCAGCCCCAAAACCACCGCACCCAGGGAGTTGGGGGAGTTACCTCAGTTGTGTCCTGCCCTGGGTTGTGATCGAATCTGCGACCTTCCGGTTTCCTAAACACTAGGCCATGACTTTCCTGTACTTCCTTTTGTTTGTCTAATTTTTGTTCCCAATTGTCGGAAAAAAAATATTTCGACAGGTTCCAAAAGCTACAGCAATGTGAACGTCCTCACAAAATAACAATCATTGACCAATTCTATACCTCTGTACCCACCCTCTGAAGACACCAGAGCTCCACCCCTGAGGGTCGCACTACACTTTCAGGTTGGTTGTTTTTTTGTCTACACATTTTTACGATTTCTGGCTCAGGCGTTGCTGCGGGTCACTGATTTGAGTTGTGAACATTATACCCCACTTGTACAAAGCTTAAAAAACGAGGCCCAGGCCCTCATGAGGACGGAATGATACCGGTTGCTGGGAATTGTATCTGAAGATGCTAAATAGATGAGAGGTGTAACTACGGAGGACCTGTGACAGGCGAGGTGGCAGTGACCAGCCTGAGTCACCTGAGCTCTGTAGGAAGGACACACCACGTCAGAAAGCAACAAATTTCCATTTCCAGCTTCTTTGACACAAAGGTTAGCCATTTATAAGACTATATGGTAGACAGCATCTTGGCAGTGTTCTGCAGTCAAGAGCTACAGTGCTACAATCAAAGCAAATAATGTAATATAAACCCTCCCACACTGTACCTCTACCTCTACCACTAACCGTCACTAGTCAGCATTGTCAACCTTAATCCTGTACGACCAGGTGACTGACGACTTCCTGTCTCTGTCTTTAGTCTCTGTCTTTAGCAATTGGGACTCACCTTGGACATGGCCCGCACATTGTCTACTTGGTTCTGAGCGAACAGGTTCTTTATGATCACTTCGATCGTGGCGTTGTTCTTCATGAAGAGCACATAGGACAGGTAGGCTCCGAGCAGAGCCATGCTCTCCAGGTAGGTGATATAATTGTCCAAGAAGAAGAAGATAAGCATGATGAGGTCCATGATGTAGAAGGAGACGTCACGGAAGAGGGGCCACCAGGTGAGGTTGAGGATCTCGCGCGAGAACAGCGCACACATGCCGATCACAAACAGGATGTTGAAGACGGCGGAGCCTACGATGGTGCCGATCCCCACGTTGCTATGCGAGATGAACACGCCGATGACAGACGTGAAGAGCTCGGGGGCGGAGCCTCCGGCTGCCATAAAGGTGGCACCTGCTACGTCGTCTGAGATCTGCAGTTTTTCGGTGATGACGGTAAGCGCCGGAACGAAGAACTCGTCACACACGATGGCCAGCGCGATGAACATGTACAGCATCCCAAATATGTGCAACACCACGGCGCCCTGGCGCCTTTCCTCCAGAGAGAATAAATCCTCAGGGTAATCTCCATGGTTCTCCATCACCAGAGTCTCTGGTGTGGTGAGCTCCACCCCTTCCTGTTGGGTGGAGCGTGGAGTTCTATGGTGCTGAGACTCATGTCCTCCTCTGAAGGCACTCCAACAGAGGAGCAGAGAAAACGCGAACAGGCTCAGGACAAACCCAAGGATCCGCGACGGGCGAAGTTTTCTCCTCACGTGATGCCGTCTTGGCTGCCGATTGGCTACAACCATAGTGACCATGGTCGATGGCTCGGTGGTCCAGCGGGCTGTCTTGGAGCTACGGAGTGGCAGGCATGGCCTCGCCTCGCCCGGAATTAAACCTGATAGGACGGACACACTTCCTGATTCCACACTGGGGTTAGATCCTGTAATGGTTTCCTCATAATAAGGTCTGGAGGGGAAAGAGAGGAATTTTATAAAATGGTTTGAAATTAGTTTAAACACACTTTTGTACAAATATGTACAGAGAAATTCGACCTTTGCATTTAACCCATGTTGTACTGAACACTTGGTAGGTCCACCACAGGACATAGACTCCACAACTTGTGGAAAAATTGTGTAAGTAATAAGTAATAAACCCGAGACTTCCTCCAGAACGCTTCACAGTTCTGTTGTATTCTGAGGTGAAGGATTTCTACGTTCCACAGTACGTCACATGACGTCCCAGACGTCTTCAATAACGTTCAGATCTGGTGATTTAGGTGTGAACGACTAAACCCCAAACTTACATGAGTTACTGTAATCTGGTGTCTCTATGACGACGTCTGTGGTGGTACATTGTCCTGTTAGAAGAGAACAAACCAGGACATGAACAGGTGGAACTCATCACACAGAGACGTCTGGAGGTGTCCCAGGGGTCACATGTGGAGAGTTTGGACGCCCGGGCCTTCATCTCTGTGCTTTGTCATTAATGACGTTAACCTGTTTGTTGTAGTTGTCTATGTGAGTGTGATCAGCAGCCGTTACAGATTCTTAACTGTCATGGATTAGACGGAATTAGTTTTAGTTATAATTATAATGCAACAAAAAGAAAAAAAAGTGCTCATGGGTTCTTATTAATGCCCACAGGCATCAGACCACCCCCACCCCCCCCCCCCCCTCCATACATCCACAGTGCCTCGCCTATCCATCTGTCAGTCTAATGACTTAATCCGATCAAGGAGCTCTGATCTCCTGACCTTCCGCACTGCTCGCCTCCAGACTCAACCCCGTACCCTGTACTTTCACTCTGATTTACACAGACGTTACCCTGACATGATATTTATAAACATCATTACATGGCTCATAAAAAAAAAAAAAAAACTTTATCTAAAACTTATACAGAATAAAAGGTCAATCGTGGACATTAAAAATAACATTATACATAAAAAGGTGAAGTAGAAATAAATTAAAATTTAAATTCTGTTTAATTTAATTTCAACACATAAAACTGTTTAAGAGCAGATCAAAGTCTAAACATATTATAGAAGTGTACAATTAATTCTATATTAATCAGGTTTCATTAAATTAATTAAGCATAAACAACTGTACAATTTAATTATAATTTATTTATTTACTTACTTACTTGCGCACTTAATTATTTGCAGTGTTATTTCACATTTAAAGATTCTGAATTACTGAATATTATTCAAAATACTGAAATAACCAGACATGAGCCGCTTCTATTGTATAAATATATAAAATCAAAATAATTTATTATTTAAAGATAAAATATAAATATTTATAAAAGTAATGAAGTTTAATTAAACAAAAGATTTTAAATGACTAAAGAATTTAAATATTGTACAAATCATTTCTATCATTTTTAAAATATTTATAATGTTTATTGTATCATTTCTGCTTATTTATATGTTTAATTTTATTAGAATTTTGGTAAAAAAAAACAAAAAAAACAACAATACACTAATTACCGAAACAGCAAATTTGTAATTTCCCTCATTTCTGTTTCATCAAACATTCTAGAATAATAATGAAGGTTCTAGAATAATAAAGAAGAATCTAAAATAATAAAGAAAAAAATAAAGAATATATAAATTACCTCAGGACTTCTTTAGTCTCCTGACTCCTGAGACGCTTCTCAACCAACATGAATCAGGACTGAGACATGACCATTAATCAGAGAGGAGAACTAAATCTCTCTCTCTCTCTCTCTCTCTCTCTTTTCCTCTCTCTCTCTCTCTCTCTCTCTCTCTCTCTCTCTCACATTTCCTTCTGTCTCTGTATGTGTGTGTTTGTTATGCTAGTGTCCAAGGTGAAGGTTTCAGAGGT
>JAOVVF010000033.1:11060368-11076179 GCA_028565595.1 Duopalatinus emarginatus | reverse complement strand
AATGAAGATGAAGATGATGATAATGAAGATGATGATAATGAAGATGAAGATGATGATAATGAAGATGATGATAATGAAGATGAAGATGATGATAATGAAGATGATGATAATGATGATGATGATAATGAAGATGATGATGATGATGATGATAATGAAGATGATGATAATGATAATGATAATGATGATGACAATGATGTAGGAAGATAAAAGTCGGGTGTTCTCACGTATTCCTGCGTGAAGTCGATGAGGTTCTGCAGATCGATGTCGTCTCGGTACGCTCTGATGTTGTTGTTGATGAAGAACTTGAGCTGGTCCTTGATCCAGTCCTTAAAGACGAAGGCGAGCACTCCGGCCGTCAGCTCCAGGAAGAAGATGATTCCCAAAAACACGGAGAACTGGAGAGGACGAAATTAACCCGAGTCTTAAGGGAACGTCAAACGAACCGTGCCTAGAGTTAACATAGTGTTTTTATCCCTTTCTAGTTACACGTAACGTTCTGTGGAACCGGTCAGTTCCGGTTTTCAGACTCACAAACTTCAGCAGGAAGGAGTTTTCTCTCAGAGCTCCGATACATCCGGCAAACCCCAGGACAAACATCACCGTCCCCACAACCAGGAATAACCACACGGGGTCGAACCCACCCAGATCTGTGATGGACGAGATGTTGGACAGAACACCCTGAAAAACAAAACCCACACAGACGGACAGACCGCTCTGTTATTCGCCAGGTGGTGAACATGCAGTGAAGAACGTCACAAGGTTATTCAGATTTCAGCCTCACCTTCTCACTCCACGCCCATAACGCCACAGACAGAAAGGCCACGCCCAGCAGCTGAGGAACCAATAAACACACACCGGATTAAAATAACCTCCCGTTCACGCCTCCTCAATCTCTTAACCACTTCCTGTTTATGAACATACCGACAGGAAACTCCAGGACGCAGTAAGACATGAGCGTCAAACATCGCTGATATGCAAATGAGTTTGTCGAAACCCCGCCCCCAACGAACAGGTCATGCCGGTAAGGTCATTCCCAGCACTACTAGTGGTGGCTCCATGATGGTATGGAGTGTGTTAAGCTGGGACCCCTGGTACACCTCCGAATATCTCTGACAGGTGAACATCATGTGTGTCTCCTTTCTGATCAGTTACCAGACAATGGACCACCACACACGACTACAGAGACACCAGATTATGGTTAGAGGAAGACTCATCTGAGTTTGGGGTTTAGTCAGTCAGACCTAAATCACTTGATCTAAGTGTTATTGAAGACGTCTGAGACGTCATGTGACACACTGTGGAACACAGAAATCCTCCACCTCAGAATACGACAGAACTGTGGAGCGTTCTGGAGGAACGTCTGAGGTACTGAGGTACTTACAGAATATTTACACAGGTACTGTGGGGGACCTACCAGGTATTAGACTGGTGAACTGTTAGCATTGCATGGCATCCCAGATATGTCTGAAATACCAGCTAGACAAACCCCACAACATTATGGAGCCACCATTATTGAATAATAATAATAATAATAATAATAATAATAATAATAATGAGAAAAATTGTAATAATAATTTTAAAAAAATAATGATGATGATGATAATAATAATAATAGTAATTATTATCATAATGACAATAATTGTAACCCTACTATGACTACAACTAACAAAATAATAATAATAATAATAATAATAATAATAATAATGACAATAATTGTCATGATAATAATAATAATGAAAAAAAAAAATAATAATAATAATAACAATAATAATAATAATAATTATAATAATAATGACAATAATAATAATAATAATAATAATGAAAAAATAATAATAATAATTGTCATGATGATAATAACAATAATAATAATAATAATAATAATTATAATAATAATGACAATAATAATAATAATAATAAACTTACCCAGAATATTATATTAAATCCAAAGATGAAGTATTTAATACAGCAGCCGACTTCATGCACATTAAAATGTTTCCCAGACATTTTATATAATTTGGTATTATATTATATAGTATTATTATATTTGATATAGTGTAGTGTGTGTAAGTGTGTTAATAATAAAAGTGTGTCACAGTCCAGTCTCCATCCTGTAGGATCCAGTCTCAGTGGTTCTGACTAACACACACACACACACACACACCTACACACACACCTACACACACACACACCTACACACCTACACACACACACACAGGAGCAGATTCTCTCTTATTTATATTAATGTGTCTTTATCAGCTGCTCTCACACATCAGTAACGGTACAGGCGGATCACAGCGCAGGACACAACACTTCCGGTTTCTCGGATTTCAAAATAAAGGTCATCCGCCTCTTTTATTAATACTTTATTAAGTTTGTGGAAATCATTACATTAAAGACTAAAATCTAGATACATAGATATAGAAATATTATAGACATAATAGTCGTATTGTCAAATTTTCTTCCTTAAAATACACTACACTGAAATGGAACCGTATATAATGAAAATAATAATAATAATAATAATAATAATAATAATAAAAAATCCTGACCAAGAATCTGTTCTCTTTAATAAAAATATATAGTTTTGTGTGTGTGTTTTTTTAAGTATGTATGGTTACTTTAAAATATATATATATATTTAGATACAAAAATACAAATCTTCATGTGAGGTGGGAGAAAAATTTAATGACTCTATTTGCCACTGATAAAAAAAAAAGTAAATAAAATAAAATACGTATACTTTTGAAGGAAATTGCAATTAAAACACAAATTCAGAGAGGATTTTGTTTTTCTTATCTATACAGATAACATGTATATATTAACTTTTAGAGTAGTATCTGTTTTTTATTATCATTATTATTATTATTTTAAAAACGCGACGTAAAAGTGTTGTGGAAAAAAAATCCAAACCGGAAATTAGTTTTTCCCTTTACAGACTTTTATTGTGTCACATATCTGCACCGGAAGTCGTGCTGAACCCCGGGTTCCTGCGCAATAGTGGTCGGTCAGGCGGAAGTGCGGAGTGTTTACCGCTTGATGTGTAGTTTAGTGATAAAGTCCCGCTGTGTGTGCTGCGCTGCCGGACTGAGTGGGTCACGTCTCACTCGGACAGTCTCCGGGGGATCAGTGGTTGTTATTTAGCAGCAGTGAGAGCCATGTCTGCTGAAGAAGCGGAGAAAAGCGCGGGGTGTGTGTCCGAGGCTCCTGTGGGGGATGAGGAGGAGGAATGGCTGTACGGCGGTGAGCTCACTCTTTTACTCTCTAATACACATTACTATTAACTTATAGCCTAGTATTATACTCTAACATTCACTACACGTAGCTCTCAGCACCTTGTAGGCTCGTGTAACGTCGCGCGCGGTCAGAGGTCTGTACGATACTTCACCTGTCAGATTATATCGCGGTATCGGTATTTCGATAAACATCATGTATCGGTAATCGTAATGAATAAATAATATACAGACTAGTATTTATAATAAAATACACCCGTTTAGTGTGAATCAAACGTCTAGGTCTCTGTTTGTGTTTATTGTTAATTACAACAGTGAAAGTGAAAGCGAACTGTCCTCTTGACCACTGTACAGTCTAATTAGTCTCGGCATTAAACGAATCCGTGCACTAAAACACACACTAGTGAACACTAGAGGGCGGTGAGCACACCTGCCCAGAGCGGTGTGATGTGAAAGTGAAAGTGAAGTAATACATTGTGCTTGCATACAGAGGAATGTGGCCTCTGTTATTGAGTCTGGTGAGTTCTGGGTCCAGGACCTTCCGGTTCCCTAAACACAAGCCTACGGCTGCCCCAACAGTAGGCTACGACTTAGCGCCGTTAGCAGGTAAATAGGAACGTGTTGAGCATGGCGTTTTCGATGACGTGTCCTGAATCTGTGCTGCAGATGAAGGAGAAAACCAGGAGACTGAGGAGGAGGAAGCCAAACTCACCGCCGCTGTAAGGTGAGTACGTCATCCGCACTGCAGTCTGTCATGTGGTGATGCACTGTAAATAATCAGTAAAGTGTGTAATGTGTGTGTGTGTGTGTGTGCCCAGCGCCCCGTCTGCTCCTGCAGCCCCAGAGGAGAACAGCACTGGGAATGGAGTCGCCAATCAGGTGAGGATCCAGTTGCGATTCCGTCTGAATCCTTTCGATTCACTTGGGAGTCGGTTTCCTCGTGATTTGAATTGGACTCCTTTAGGGATTCATTTGGGCTGCATTCAAAACCATGCCCTTTTTACTACCCCCTACATGTCAGAATCCAATAGCATTCAACTCTGCTTCACTGGGATTCACTCGATTCGTTTGGACTCGACTCCTGTAAGATTCAGTTTTTTAGGGAGTCGTTTGGAGATAGCCTCATTGGATCGCAATGTTCGTGATTCGTTTAAGATTCGTTTGAACTTCTTTAGGGATTCAGTTCGGCTCTCAGTGACTGCTGTGTGTGTGTGTGTGTGTGTCAGGAGGAGGAGGCGCAGGGCGACAACGAGGACAGCGAGAGCGACAGCGATGATGACGACGACGACGTCCGCGTCACCATCGGCGACATCAAGACGGGCGCGTCCCAGTACACGTGAGTCGCCGAGTGAACCCTTTAACCACACGTGGTGTAAACTCGTCTGCTACACGTCTGGATTTGAACACAGCCGTGTTTCCGTGTTTTCCAGGTCGTACGGAGCAGCGCCAGTGAACCTGAACATAAAGAGCGGTGGCAGCAGACCGTACGGGGCAGGTGGGGAATTAATACACACTGAATTACACGTGGTACCAGTTAAATACACCAGTAAGAGTGTGTGTAAAGGATATGTGTGTGTGTGTGTGTGTGTGTGTGTGTCAGTGGGAGCGAAGGTGAAAGGTGTGGACCTCGACGCCCCAGGCAGCATCAACGGCACCCCTGTGCTGGAAGTGGACATGGAGTCCTTCGAAGAGAAGCCCTGGAGAAAACCTGGTGCGTTCCGATCGTTCCGAACATCACTGTTGCTAAGCAACCGGGAAACATGGATAGGATAGGTTAGTGAACCATCTATGTTTAACTCAGGTGTGTGTGTGTGTGTGTGTGTGTGTGTTCAGGTGCTGACCTGTCGGACTACTTTAACTACGGCTTTAATGAGGAGACCTGGAAGGCGTACTGTGAGAAACAGAAGCAGCTGCGGATGGGTATCGACACCATCGCCATCGGCTCCACTAACAGGAAGATTTCTGTACGTCCTACTGGTCCCTTGTTCCCTCCCCATGACGCCTTGTTCCCTCTCCTTTGACGCCTTGTTCCCTCTCCTTTGACCCCATGTTCCCTCCTCCCCTTGACGCCTTGTTCCCTCCTCCCCTTGATGCCTTGTTCCCTCCTCCCCTTGACGCCTTGTTCCCTCCTCCCCTTGACGCCTTGTTCCCTCCCCTTTGACGCCTTGTTTACTTTTCATTTTCCACTGTGTTCATTGCTCAGGTTCAGCAGGGCAGGACGGGTAATGATAAAGAGGCTGCACTTCCTGTTCACGTCGCTAAAACAGACTTCACCACCCCATCGATCCTGTACAAGGCAGGCCTGAATCCGGCCAGGTACACACACACGCATACACATTTGAAATGTTCAGGTATGTACACTCAGAGAGAAGGCGGTAACTGTTCTCTTACCTTACTCTCCCCTCATAGGATATCACCTCCGCAGTGGGCGGGGCCTGTATCCCAAGAACCGCCCTATTATACGTAAGTGGGTGTGGACAAAGGCGTGGTTTCTTGTTTTTCTTCTCCACAGTTCTCAGATTTACCAGATGTTTCACCAGATGTTGTTTAAGGTTTAGTGTGCGTGTGTGTGTTGCAGGAAGTCTGCTGGGACCATCGATGTGATTGGTGGACAAACGGCCACCATCAGCAGGGTGGAGGGACGACGCCGACACAATTTAGAGGGGAACAACATTCAGGTAACGGAGTTACACACACGCACACACACACACACACACGGTCTCTAAAAGCTGCTGATCATGTTGTTGTTCACAGGTGATCTCTGAACACTCCTCCTCTGAAGCAGAGGCCACGCCCGCCAAACTCCCCACCTTCTTTCCCCCTCCCAACATGCCGCCGCCTCCTTTCCTGCCTCCGCCCCCCGTTAGCCAGGCTCCACCCCTTATCCCTCCACCAAGTAAGTCACTCCTCTCTCTCTCTCTTTTCAGTTGACTTTTCAACAGTCGTGTCATCATGACTCATGCCTCGTTTATTTATTTAATTATTTACACCACGTCCCTCTTGTTTTTTCTCTCACAGGAATCCCGATCACCGTCCCTCCTCCCGGTACGCCCAGTTGTCACATGGTCAAAGGTTCAAACATCAACACACGCGATTTTTGATATTTGTAATGAACGTTTGTTTTGGTTTTTCTTTGCGTCTCAGGGTTCCCGCCTCCTCCCACCGGCCCACCCCCTACACTCCTGCCAACGATAGACAAGTAAGTCCATCATTCAATTACTGTTCAGATGCTCATTGTGTGGGAGGGGCTTATTATTATTATTATTATTGTTATTATTATTAATTTTCTTTAGCACTGGGCATCCTGGAGGATACGACTGCCGTCCTGTTACTCCGTATCCTTTCCCACCAGGTCAGTATCCGTTTTTTTTTACGCTGATCACAGGTAGTGTGTTTGTGAACGCTGAATTTGAAACGTACGTGTGTTTGTTTGTTTATTTATATATTTGTTTAACAGGTGCTTACCCGCCGCCTGTACAGGGGCCTGTGAACAACTGGCCCGGGCTGATCGACAATTCGAAGCAGTGGGATTATTACCCACGCCGGGAGAAAGAGCGAGAGAAGGAGAGGGAGCGGGAGAGGACGAGGGACAGAGGACACGACCGCGAGAGAGAAAGAGAACGAGAGCATAGTCCCTCATCTATGGCTTACAACAGGTGACTGTTTTTTTTTTGTTTATTATTATTTATTTTAAGTCACATTGTCTCACTCCCATATAAACATATATGTGACTTATTGTCTGTATTCGCGTCACACAGCGACGATGAGCGCTACCGTTACCGTGACTACGGCGACCGCGGCTACGAGAGGCACCGGGAGCGGTCGAGCCGAGAGAAAGAGGAGAGACACCGTGAGAGGAGGCACCGTGAGAAAGAAGAAGGAAGGCACAAGTCGTCACGCAGGTAACACACGCACGCACGCGCTAATGACTCAGAGGACACGCCTCTAGCCCGACAGGCCACGCCCCCATTCTGTAAGAAATTGGCTTTGACTCATACACATCCAGGTCACGCGTATTGGAGATTCGGCTCCGTCTGTGTCTCATGTACCGTCTCTGTCTCTCACTGTCTCTCAGCAGTAGCAGGAGGAGGCACGACAGCGAGGAAGGGGACGGCCATCGCAGACACAAACATAAGAAGTCTAAGAGGAGTAAAGAAGGCAAAGAGCCGAGCGAGGAGCGAGCCGCTGACCAGGAGAACCAGGAGACCATGGAGTAACGTCTCAGCGCGTCTCGTCTCGTCCGAGCGCTTAACCATGTTCACGTCAGCAGGAGAAGAAAACGAATCCTCTAGTCTTTTGTAGTTATTTTTTCCATTTTTAGTTCTTCTGTTCGTTGCAGTGTTGTTTTCTCCAAGTCGTGTGTCGATGTTGATTTGATGAATTAAAAAAAGGCATTTGGTAATTTCTGTAACGTGTCCTGTTCAATGCACTTCTTATAAATCTGAACGAAATGCTGGAGGAGTCAAAATGCAGACTGTTCTGTAGGAAGTGTACAGCATTTATCAGAGCCCTGATCCATCAAAGTTGCCTGGATAGATTATATTGGAGTATCTGAAGCTAGTGAAGATCAATCAGGAGTCAACGAGTCATGTGGTGTCAATTACAGTGACTCCAAAAACAGTCAAGTCTCAATTAAGTGCAGACAGGACAGGAAGTGACTCTAGGGGAGGTTTATTCCACCATCTCAGTGCCAGAACAAAGATCAAGCTCTAGGTGGTCACCTGACCTTAACCATCACCATCAGGTTTGGAGGGAGCTGGAGTGGATTTTGGCTTTGTAGGCCAGCGTCAGGGTTTTATATCTGATACGAGCTGCTACAGGAAGCTGAAGCCAGTGAAGCTTCGCAGTGACTGTGTAACACAGCTAAACTTGGTCATCGCCTATGAAGTATCTCTGGAAGCTGGTCATATTTTTCCACAGTCCTGCCCGGTTTGTCTACACATCAGATGTATGTAATCCTTAATACACTCCAGGTCCAGGTCTTCTACAGTTTGGACACAAGGCAGTAGAAGTGACGCACACAAATGAGTGTATTTGTACTTTATTCCTGTACATACACAGTACTTAAATATTCTTTAGAGAAACAAAGAAAAAAAAAAAGACTGAACATAAAGACAAAATACAATAAACACCACAGTCATACACACTGGATTCAAACCTGCTGGGTGAATTTTAGACTCGACTTGAGGAAACGCTTCACCACGCAGTGAACAATCCGACTTTGACCTCGCGTTCTGTGAACGGCGTCGCTAAATTAAACCCTGCGTTAAATTAAAATCGAGCAGGTTTTGTAATCGTAATCGCTTCATCTGCGGACCTACAGATGGCGCTAGATGAATGCTAATTCAGAAAATAAGAACAGTAATTCAGAACAGTAAGAAGGTTCTTGATTAGCGTCGATTAGGAAATTAGCAATAATTTGCTAATCGACGCAAATCGATAACCTTCTTACTGTTCAGTATTTTTTTGAATCTGTTTTCAGTCAGGAGCTTGTTCTCACAACTTCGGTTTCCTGAAGGTGAAAAAAAAAAAAGAAAAAAGCACAAAGCGGTGAATAATCTGGATTATAAATAAAAACCCAGAAATCAGTAATGCACTAATATCAGTGCACGGTGTATTAATATCGATATTTTATTTCAAATAATGATCACAAAGGAACAGTTATGCTAGCTCGAATTAGCGGCATAGCTTCGGCGCTAAACGATCCCGTTAGCTGTAAGGCTTCAGGTAGAGATTTCAGATACGAGCAGAAACTAAACTGAGAACTAAAACTACAACAGGGTGTGTTTTTTACCACAGCAAAGTTTTGTTGATTGTTTTCTATTAACTGATATCGCTCATGAGACAGATACAAAACACACACACACACACAAGAAGGTGCTGGTCTTTTTAACCGAGCAGGTAAACAAAGCTAAAAATACTTTTAAAAAAAATATCAAATAAAAGTCTTGTGTGAGATTTTCTGACTGAAAACGTTCTCTCAGTTGGACGTGCGAGTGTTATCAGTGACAACCAGTAAAAATTAGCCACACTGCTAAGCACAGTAGGATTTCAAACCGACTCTCTCGCTAGCTAGCTAGGAGCTACGATAATGTTCAGTGGCTGAGAAAGAGCTAGCATGAAAATGATTAGCTGAAGAAAAAAAAAAACAAAAACCAAATAAAAGTCAAGATCTTGATGTTCCAGACATGTTTTTCTGTGAGAAATGTTGCACGGTTCAGGAGAGAAAGCCAGCAAACAGACACATGACATGCTAGCTAGCGGGTGCTGGGGCTGGTTTGCATAATATTAGCTTTGTTGATGACAATAAAACGGTTTGTGTGGTAAATATTATCAAACTAAACCGTCTTTCAAAGAGGAAAGATTCTTATGAAGAAAAACATGCCAACGTCCAGCAGTGTGGCTAGTTTCGCTAATAGGGCCGTGTCTCAAATCTGACTGACCTAATGCTTAAAAGTGTTCACTAACAAAACAGACTTTTAAGGCTTGTATCTCTTATATATAAACGTCAGGTTCGTGGAACTGAATTGCAAACCGGTTTTGTGTTAGAGACGTTAACATGCTAACAGCGACTAAAATACTGAACATGGTTGTGATTTGAGACACGGCCTCAATTCTTTTGTGTCACACACGACCCTCGTCTGTGAGATTTTGTTTGGTTTCGAGAAAACTCCCACAAGCTTAAAAAAAACCAAATAATCCATCCTGTGCTGCAGTTATTAAGGAATCCGGCTGCGTCCTGAACCTTCGGGAAAAGTCTCACACGTTGTGTTTTTTTTTTCTTAAACGACACACTTCGGTCCTGTTTGGTGCAGCCGGCGTGTGATTGTCTCTTTCAGGTTCATTGATGAAGGGAACATGTCGGATCGTTGTCCGTTATGGAGGGAACTGATCGAGTAACCCTGTTTCTGCGGGTCAAGAAGAGCAGAACCATTCACAAACACCGTCGCGTAACATCGCACATGGAAAAGATTTGTTTTTTGTTCGTGTTTAGCACGAAATGTTTAAATTCTGCAACGTATAGTTTAGCGATGTTAGCCACTGCACTGTGCCAAGTTTGTTACCTCATTTTGGCTAAGCGCGGTCTGGTGTTAACAAGCTAGCCAAGTTCGTTAGCAAGCTAGCTAACACTATGTGACATCTGAGGAGCTGCCAAACAATTTTTACTTTTAATTAAAAAACAAAAAACAATTTTACACAGAACTGTGTGGTAACAAATAATAAACTAGCAGAATAGCTACCCTAGAATCTCAGTGTTCAGGTGAGCGGTTCATGACAGAAAAACATGACGCGGCTTACTAGCGTTAAGCGCCTCACGGATTGCGTTTTAGCTAGCTAGAAGGTGAAGAAATATTTTCTGTGTTTACTGGTTACGGGAGTTTGTTATCGTTAGCATGAATTTAGTTTGGCCATCGTAGCCAAGATAGTCAGCTAGCTTAGCTTATTTATGCCAAACAAGCACCTTAGGCTAACTAATGCGCCATGGTGATGTCACATGACCATGTTTCTACTCCCTGTCCACTCTTCCGACCCGGTGATGCCGTTTGCTCAGTGCTGGAAAACAAAACAAAAAAAACAAAAAAAAACAACGGTCACTCTTTTTTTTTCTTTTTTCTCGTCGATCCGTTGCTATGGTAACCCCTATCCATCACGTCAGTCTTCACGATGTGGCTGCTGGTGGCTCAGAACCTTGTGCTGCAGGACCACGGTGTTCTCAGGTGGCTCCGAGCGCAGCAGTCGAGGGGTCGAGGACGGGGGTGGGGTGTTATGGGGTAATTACACAGGTGTGTAAACAGCACCGAGTGTGCGAGAAGCAGCGTATACGTCTGTGTACATGTTTTATATATGTTTATGTATAATGTGTAGTAGATATAGGATGAGTTTATAGTCCAGAGCGGGGGAAGTGTCAGAGTACCAGAGGAAGGCACCTTAGGCAGAGGACAGCGTGAGCGGCTGCTAATCCGGCCTGAAGATGGGAATCTTGGGTAGAAACTCTATTAAGATCACCTGAGAGAGAGAGAGAGAGAGAGAGAGAGAGAGAGAGAGAGAGAGAGAGAGAGAGAGACTTTAAAAACCATTTTATTTTACAAATCATTTCCTGAACAATTAAGAAAACCAGCCTAAACAACTTATTATAATATAATATAAACTCTATTAAGATAAACAGAGAGAGGGAGAGAGACACACACACACACACAGAGACACAGACACAGAGAGAGAGAGAGACAGAGAGAGAGAGACACAGAGAGAGAGACACAGAGAGAGAGAGAGACAGACACACAGACAAACACAGACAGAGACACAGAGACACACAGAGAGAGACAGAGAGAGAGAGAGAGAGAGAGAGAGAGAGAGAGAGAGAGAGAGAGAGAGAGAGAGACACACACACACACACAGAGACACAGAGAGAGAGAGAGAGAGAGAGAGAGAGAGAGAGAGACACACACACACACACACACACACAGAGAGACACAGAGAGAGAGAGAGACACACACACACACACACACACAGAGAGACACAGAGAGAGAGACACACACACAGAGAGACACAGAGAGAGAGAGACACACACACACACACAGAGAGAGACACACACACAGAGACACAAAGACAGACACACACACACAGACACATACAGAGACACACACACACAGAGACACACACACACACAGAAAAAGACACACACACAGAGAAGGACATACACACAGAGAGAGAGAAAGACACACACACAGAGAGAGACACACACACACAGAAAAACACACACACACACACACACACACACACACACAGAGAGAAAGACACACACAGAGACAGAGTGAGACAGAGTGAGACAGAGTGAGACAGAGTGAGACAGAGTGAGACGGACTTAGAGTAGTAGAATAATATTTTGTGCACTGATTTAAAACAAATTTAGAGATTTGGGACAACTTCCTTCTGTTTTCTTTACCGTAACAACAGACTGTCTGTATCCTCAAGTTGACCATCACGAAGTGACCTGATATACATCATCCCCCCCATCCTCATAACACCAAGGCTGTATCACTCCCTCCCTCACCAGCCTCTGTCTCTCTCCATCAATCTCTAATCTAATCTTTATAACTTTAACACACTGGGACACAGCCCCGCGACTGGGACACAGCCCCGCGACTGGGACACAGCCCCGCGACTGGGACGGATCACCGACACTGGAGCCTTACTTACATATTCCATCATGTTGTTGGTCTCACACTTCCGTTTGCTCAGCCTCCAGTGCAAACACAACTGAAAACGAGAGACGCGTTAGCAAAGATTAACACACACACACACACACACACACACACATATATACACATATACACACACACACACACACACAGTCTCTAACCTTGTGATAAAGGCGGTTGTTCTCCCACTCCAGTAACTTCTCTATGGATCTGCGTGTCTGAACAAAAAGGAAAAACAAAATTTCTTGGAGCAAAATGTAAAGTGTTATGATGTGTTATGATATGTGAATGTGTGTGTGTGTGTGTGTGAATACTGACGCGTTTGCTGAGGCAGATGACAGGCCACAGACTGAGTCCCAGCGTGCAGCAGCAGCACAGACACCCACACAGCAGCCAGCGCACGTTGACCGGCAGCGTCTTCCTCAGACAGCCGTTCACACGACTTATACTGGCTTTAAACTCCTCCGGCGCCACCTACAGACCAGGAGAGGAGGAAGAACACCGGCATGACGATCAGAAAACAATCAGCAGAACTGAAATAAACCACCGAAACGCCTCTTTTTAATTCTAATAACAGCCGATGTGTGTGTGTGTGTGTGTCGATGCTGGTTTTCATTATTCGGGGTTGTGTTCCAAGTCACTTTTATTTATTTATAGTCCAGAGTATAAGTGTGGTAGGAGACTGTAAGGAGAGAAAACGTGGTCTAGGGAGGATGTCAGGATAGTGTGTGAGGGTAGTGCTCATTAACCCAGTGTTCGGGTGTGTTCGGGTGTGTATGGGTGTGTTCGGGTGTGTTCGGGTGTGTATGGGTGTGTATGGGTGTGTTCGGGTCACTCACCTTCCCTGTAAGTGCTGAGGGAAACTCAGTCTCAAATTTATTGCTGAGTCCAAATCTAATAACAAAGAAAACACAAGTTTTAAAAATATGTTTTTACATAATATTTATTTATTTATTTTAATATGAATTTATTTACGTATTTATTGGGTTAGAACCATGTTAAAAAATAAATAAATAAACCAAATATCATAATATATATATTTTTTAAATATAATATTTGTATTTTTTAAAATACTTAAAATTTTTTTATACATATCAATATATATTTTATAAATATAATATATATTTATAAAAAATAAAAACAAATGTAAAAAAATATTTTTCAAATTATATTATATTAGAATTATTATATAAAATTATGTAAAATTATATATTTAGTTTTTAAATTATACTATAATTTATAATATAAAAAAATATATATATATATATATACACACGTATAAAAAAAAAATACACCATCCCGCCCTCCTGTATTCTGATTGGCTACAGCCCCGGACAATCCTGAATAATCCTCAATAATCATTGGCTAATTGTCAAAACCACTAGCATTCAGCCAATCAGCGACAAAACAGACTGCGAACTACCAACCAATCACCGTGAAGGAGGGCGGAATTTGTGAGAAAATAGGTCGGAAGCGAATTAAAAGCGAAACTGCTGTTCCCGAGGTTTAACCAGCGATATTTTCCAAAGCTTCTCGGAGTCACTTACACGGTGGCTCGACCTGCTCCGCGCACCAGCACCGGTTCCGGCCCGAATTTCAGCAGCTGCTCCTCGGCCGCCCGGCCCTCGTCCTCCTCTTCCTCCTCTTCTTCCTCCTCCTCATAAATCTCATCAAAGTCCTCCATCATGGCCGGTCTCGGCCTCCCGCTCCCCGGGAGGCGCTCAGCTTTCCTCAGAGATCACTCACAGGTCTTGTGTGCGGTCCTGTGCGTCCTGAAGCGCCACATAAATGAGATTTTCCAGTCAAACACACACCGAGTCTGGAGCAAAACATCAACATCCGCCGCAGTTCCCGGCCTCACTGCGAGAATCGGATGTGTTATCGCGAGAGTACAGTACAACTAGCCTATAGTCGTCTTGTGTTATCGCGAGAGTGCGCTACAGCTGGCTTATATGTTGCCTTGTGTTATCGCGAGAGTACACCTTGTAACGGAAACTCAACGTCCAGTGTGCTGTTATCGCGAGATTACACTACAGCACTGATTTATTATTGTTATTGTTCTATTATTTATATAAAAATAATACTTTTTTACAATTTTATGTATATTTTTAAACAACAATACCTCCTGGCATTGTGATAGATAAGGGAACATATCTAATTTATTTAGTAACTTTAGTCTTTATTTTATTTAATTAAGTATTCAAGTGAGGTTTTTTATTTTTATTGGTTTTTTTTTTTTTTAAATAAACAAGTGCACTCACACCCAAACTGCAGACAGGATGTGGCACTATTTTTATTTTATTTATAATTAACATAATTATAATTATTATATTATTATTAATTATTATATTATTAATATTATAATTAATTGGTAATTAATAATTCCACTGTACAGTGGTCAAAATAATTCACTTTCACTTACTTTTGCACTATTTAAATTTTTTTTAAAATTAATACAAATGATTAATATCAATATTTGTGAGTGTAGCACTGCAGATTTCCCAACACACCCCTTACAAATAAAAAAAAAGTCATATTTTGTTTACTTAGAGCTTTTATTTTGACTCCAGAAATCTGTAGATGAACATGTTCAGACACACACACACACACACACGACACAGTAGTCAGCTGCTCCTCACTCCTCCCACGCGTCGCCGTATTTGTTCTTCTTCACTGTAAACAGTAAACGAGTGTAAACATCAACAACGTTTATAATAACAACAATAAAGGAACGGTCAGAAAATCACGTGACCAGGACGACGGGAGCGTGATCAACAGCTCTCACCGTCCGTCTTGGGCGTGGCCCTGTCGACTTTCTGGTTCCGGGTGATGTCGTAGTTCTCCCTGTTCTTACTGCGCAGCTCCTCATAAAGCACAGGCTTCCTCTTCACCACCTCCTCGTCCTCCTCGTCCTCGTCCCGCGGCGCTGTTACAGTTCAGAACAACACTAACTCATCCTGAATACAGGATCATGCTTTGTTCGTTAACTGGGGGCGGGACCTAGCGTCTGATTGGTTACAGTGGTATTGGAGGCTGAGAGAGAATTTAAGAATGACAGTGTGCATGGAAGACAGTAACCTGCACACACGGATGTAGAGAATGCGGAGGTTATGATAAGGATGCTGAGGGACGTTACCGTGTGTGTGAAGGCTGCGGTGCTGAGACGAGGGTGTGGCGTCGCTGTAGCTCATGTCCGGGGGTGAGTACGGCAACTCCGACAGACTGTCAGACTGAAACGGGTCAAACTGAGGCTTCTCGTCCTCACCGACCTCTGACTGAGGAGCAACGAACCTAAGACGTTAACCACACACACACACACACACACACACACACACACACACACACACACACACACAGAGAGAGAGAGAGAGAGAGAGAGAG
>JAOVVF010000033.1:11032109-11042422 GCA_028565595.1 Duopalatinus emarginatus | reverse complement strand
TATAAAGGCGACTAGCGACAAATCTGGCAACTTTTTCTGATGTTATTGGAGACTCGGACATGTTCTTCAGTTCGTGTCCTCGGTGAACAGCGGGTGCTGCCGTGAGCCCCGTCCCACAACACTAACAGACCCACAGTGTCACACAGAGCAGACCCTCACTGATCCACATCAACACTGCAAACCACATGCGCATGCACAACTCCACCGCCACTGATTTTGTAAATAAAAATGCGTCTTCAGCCAAAAGGCTTTGCTATGAGCCCAATACATTTAATATGACAACAGTTAACAATACAGGACAAAATTCATTTGTTGAGTTTACGTAATAAGTGACGGCCTGTTTCGTTTTATCCAGATCATGTAGACTAGCTTGTATTTATTGCCAGAAACCTCTAAAGTTTTAAATACTGTAGGGTTCACCATATGGTGTCATCAACCCTCAAACATGTCCCTACAGAAACGTGTATTTATTGTTGCACTTTTTTTTTTTTTTTTTTTTTTTTTTTTTTTTTTTTTTTTTTTTTTCCCCCCCTGTGTAGAAACTGAGCACTTTTTATGTTCTTTATCTTGGCTGAAGCACTTTTGTTTAAATCTGTTTAATTGTTCACTAAATAATAAGAAACTCAGCCTTTATTTATATTGATAAATCCTAGAGGTTTATATCTGATGGGGATGTCATGGTCTTAGTTTGTATATGAAGGCTGTATATAAATAGAAGGTGAAGATTTATTTGGAGCATTTTTATTTCTATAGTATTATATAGTTTTTGTAGGAGGAGGTTTCAAAGACTTCAGTTTAGTTTTCAGTAGGTGCAGACTTCCACTGTAGGGAATCATGGCGGTTTTCAAATTATTTATATCGATATCGGAATTGTATCGTATCGACCGAAGTGAAGGAATATATCGCAATATTAATTTTGCCCATAATTTCGTCCAGCACTAGAGAAGACATTTAAAAAGCATTTCAGAAATAGATGAGTCTTTGTCCTAATCGCTATCACTTTCTTATTCTCTCTCGCTCTCTTTCTCTTTTCTCATATCTCTCTCTCTCGCTCTCCCTTCCCCTGCCTCTCTCTTGATCTCTCTCTCTCTCCCTCTCTCTCTCTCTCCATCTCACTCTCTCTTCTCATCCCCCCCGTCTGTCTCCCGGTCCTTCTTTCTTCCCCCATACAGAACTTCTGCACAGCTAAAACGTTGTACATATCCGACTCAGACAAGAGGAAGCACTTCATGCTGTCGGTGAAGATGTTCTACGGGAACAGTGCCGAAATCGGCGTCTTCCTCAGCAAACGCATCAAAGTCATCTCCAAACCTTCCAAGAAGAAACAGTCTCTGAAGAACGCAGACCGTGAGTCCTCGATCGTCCTCATCCAGAACCTTCACTCTGAACAGTTTATTAATGCTCTACAGATTCAATACTTCACTCATCTCGAGTTCAGCTGCTGTTTTGTGTAGAGTTGTGTATTTAACTGGAATCCTCTCTCTCTCTCTGTCTCTCTCTCTCTGTCCCTCTCTCTGTCCCTCTCTCTCTCTCTGTCCCTCTCTCTCTCTCTCTCTCTGTCCCCCTCTCTCTTTCTTTGTCTCTCTCTCTTTTTCTCTCTCCCTCTCTGTCCCTCTCACTCTCTGTCTCTCTCTCTCTCTATCTCTCTCTTTCTTTGTCTCTCTCTCTCTTTCTCTTTCTCCCTCTTTGTCTCTGTCTGTCTCTCTCTCTCTGCCTGTCTCTCTCTCTCTCTGTCTCTCTCTGTCCCTCTCTCTCTCCGTCTCTCTCTGTCTCTGTCTCTCCCTCTCTGTCTGTCTGTCTGTCTCTGTCTCTCCCTCTCTGTCTGTCTGTCTCTTCCTCTCTGTCTGTCCCCCTCTGTTTCTGTCCCCCTCTCTCTGTCTCTCTCTCTCTCTCTCTCTCTCAGTCTGTATAGCATCGGGCACTAAAGTGGCTCTGTTTAATCGGTTACGCTCTCAGACAGTCAGCACTCGATACCTCCATGTTGAGGGAGGAAACTTCCATGCCAGCTCTCAGCAGTGGGGGGCCTTTTACATCCACCTCTGTGAGTCTCTCACGCACGCACGCACGCACGCACGCACGCACGAACACTTCTCAAACACCAGTATTTGATTTTTATTTCTCACTCCACAGTGGACGATGAAGAGTCCGAGGGTGAGGAGTTCACAGTGAGAGACGGATACATCCACTACGGCCAGACGGTCAAACTGGTGTGTTCTGTCACTGGCATGGCTTTACCTCGTCTGGTGAGGACACACACACACACACACACACACACACACACACACACTCGCACGCTATCGGAAATTAAACTCTTTTGTACCGATGACCAGTTCAAATTGTATATTGGTACCGATTGTTGAATTGCTGTCTCTGTGTGTGTGCAGGTCATCCGTAAAGTGGATAAGCAGACAGCGCTGATGGACGCAGATGATCCCGTATCCCAGCTTCACAAGTGTGCGTTTTACCTGAAGGACACAGAGCGCATGTACCTGTGCTTGTCTCAGGAGCGCATCATCCAGTTCCAGGTGAGTCTCACACACACACACACACACAAACACACACACACAGACCCAGGCCGGGCCTCCTTCACTGTAATTTGAATGATTCCAGGCGACGCCCTGCCCCAAGGAGACGAACAAAGAGATGATAAACGACGGTGCGTCATGGACGATCATCAGCACGGATAAAGCCGAGTATACGTTCTACGAAGGCATGGGCCCCGTCACACACCCGGTCACACCGGTGCCTGTGGTGGAGAGTTTACAGGTGACACACTGTGATACAAAACATATATGTATATATAATAATAATTATTATTATTATTTAAATAAGAAATAATTTGCTTGAAGATGCATGAAATAAAGCAGTATTTGTATCAGTATTGTGTTAAATGTACTAAAGTGTGTGTGTGTGTGTGTGTGGTAGCTAAACGGAGGGGGCGATGTGGCCATGCTGGAGCTGACTGGACAGAACTTCACTCCAAACCTGAGAGTGTGGTTCGGGGATGTGGAGGCGGACACCATGTACAGGTCAGCCAATCACACGCTTGCGGGCCCTGCGTAACACAGACCTCAAGCATGACTAAATAAATAAATATGATACCCTGTGTGGTGATGGTGAACGGAGTCATTTCCGGTGTGTGCAGGTGTGGGGAGAGCGTCCTCTGCGTGGTCCCCGACATCTCGGCGTTCCGCGAGGGATGGCGCTGGGTCCGGCAGCCCGTCCAGGTCCCCGTCACTCTGGTGCGCAACGACGGCATCATCTACTCCACGGCGCTCACCTTCACCTACACGCCCGAGCCCGGGCCACGCCCACACTGCAGCGCCGCGGGCGCCATCCTGCGCTCGGGCTCCGCCTCGTCGCCATCGTCTTCCTCGTCCTCCTCCTCGTCTTCGTCATCGAGCCTCATGCTGCAGTCGAGGATCGACAGTCAGGCCGGGTTTGTGACGTCCGCCGGCGTTTCTTCGTCGTCCTCTTCCTCCTCGGCCATGTCCGCCGTGTCCTAACGTGTTCCCGTATGGTGCTAAAGGGCAAGATGGAAAACGCCACCTTTTGGATTGGATTCTCCAGTGAAGGACAACCATGTTGCGGAATGGATGAAACCCCGAGAGAAAATGAATTCTCTAGACCAGCTCCTTTTCTACACTTTTTTTTTGTTTTCCTTTTACGGAAATAAAACAAAACTAATCCTGACTTTGCCAAACCCACGCGTGGAAAATACTCCGTTTTCTCCGTCAGAAGGGCTCCGATGCATCAACGTGGAAGAAAAACAAAATGATTGCATAATAATATAGTTTTCAAGGACCAAGGAATATTATTATTATTATTATTTTTTATTGATGTATAATTTTATAAGCTTTAGCTAAAGGTACAATTTTTTTTTTTCAATTTTTTTTCTCGGTTTTATAACATTTAGTAACCTTTTGTTACCAAATAGTTTTGTATATTTCTCATGAGCATTTGTGCTCGGAAGTTTAAAAAAAAAAAAGAAAAGGAAAAAAAAGAAGAAGAAAGAGGTTCACGTGGTTTTAATCGCCTGAGCTCTTCTCCATAGCTGCCTTTTAATCCTCTACGGCGACTGCCTTAAAATTTCTGGACCTGTACCAGCATTTTTACTTCTTTTTATAATACTTTTGTGTTTACTTCTTGTATAGTTGCCTTGTTTTTTGTTTCAGAACTGAAGTGTAATATTGTGTGTGTGTTTTTGGGAGAAAGTGGCTTTACTCGTGTCCCCCCCCCCCCCTTTTTTTTTCTTTTCTTTTCTTTTGAAACACACGAAAAGCTTTAACTGACTCGTCCTGCCACCGAGTGCTCGTCTGAGCAATTCCAAACTGCCCCGCCCCAGCCGTTTGTGCCGCTTTTTCCCCTGGGGAGAGTCATGTTGTCTCCCCCTATATAACGGCTCGAGTAATGCACTTAGACCTCTAGAGCATATACTAGAGATGCTCGCCATTGGCAGAGGCGTTCGCTAGGAATTCTGACGCTTTTAATAAAAAACCCCGGCATGGCCCAGTTCAGCTTCCCGGATGCAGTCCTGTCATATGTAGAACACTGAGGCGGAAGGATCGTTTGCAACTCATTAATGCAAAATGTGCAGGATGAGATCAGGACACAGAACAAGTGGAGTCTGGGTTTTAGGATTGTCATATGGATCATATGGAGTTCAAACTAAAAGGAAGGCGAAACGGCAACAGATTTGGTTCAGAACATTGAAAAAGCCAAAACGGTCCAAAGCCCAGGACACAAAAAAACACACAACCGGTAGAGTTCAAGGTCAGGTGACGCAGAACTGGTTGCGTTCAGAACCCGGTAATGAGGAGCAGGTCGAGTCCGGTGTGTGTGGTGATGTGGAACAGGTCGGGTCCAGAACCGGGGGATGCGGAACAGGTTGAGGCCAGATTTTGGAATTGTCAGATTTTAGTTTCAAATCTGAGAAGGGTGAGAGACTGTTCATTTCCAGAACACAGTACTGTAAAACAGTTCAGTTTCCGAACTCAGTACTGTAAAACAGTTCAGTACCAGAGCACAGTACTGTAAAACAGTTCAGTACCGGAACACGGTACCGTAAAACAGTTCAGTACCGGAGCACGGTACCGTAAAACAGTTCAGTACCGGAGCACGGTACCGTAAAACAGTTCAGTACCGGCACTCGGTACTGTAAAACAGTTCAGTACTGGAACTCATTACTGTAAAACATCTTAGTTCCGGAACTCAGTACCGTAAAACATCTTAGTTCCGGAACTCGGTACCGTAAAACAGTTCAGTACCGGAACACAGTACCGTAAAACAGTTCAGTACCGGCACTCGGTACCGTAAAACAGTTCAGTACCGGAACACGGTACCGTAAAACAGTTCAGTACCGGAACACGGTACCGTAAAACAGTTCAGTACCGGCACTCAGTACTGTAAAACAGTTCAGTTCCAGAACTTGGTACTGTAAAACATTTTAGTTTCAGAACTCAGTACTGTGAAACAGTTCAGTACCAGGATAAAATAACATGAACCAGGTGGTGTCCAGGTTCAGAACCTGTAAAACGTGTCACATTTAGCAGCTGGAACAGTTTAAATGAATTTCCAGTTCAGGATGCCGTTGTGCGGTGCAGGATGATCCTGAAACCCAACATGTAATCTTCAGACTGTCATTGTTAGGATAACGGGGCAGTTCGGTTCTGAACAGGGTTCACACTCGAGGGTTAATGTTCCTCCTGCTCATACTTTGATTTGATTTCTGCTTCTTTTCGTTTGTCTCTCCCGAACCCAGCTCCTGGATCTGTTCCTGTGAACAGTCTGATCTTTCTGTGTCATCCTGCTTTCTGTATGTCAGGTGTGTTTAGTGATGTGTAAGTAGGTTGAACCCTGGGATTGAGGGATCTTCACCTATGAACTGAAGCATGCGTCCAGAATCTGTGCACAGTGTTGATTTTGCTCTCTCTCTCTCTCTCTCTCTCTCTCTCTCTCTCTCTCATTCTTCCCTGCATTATGATGGATCATTTCTGCGGCAGCTGAAATGAACCCTTTGTGCCTAGGGTGTGAACTCGGCCCTCTACCCCCATCTCACTACTATCTCAAACCTAGAGGTCAACATTTTTGAAGGTCACAACCTTTCCAGTGTTATTTTCTTCACCTGCTTTATCAGGCTGCGCTCCAGTAGTGTTGCAGCCCCCAGCCACGTCTCCAGATGGACTCCTGGGGAGTCTTTTTATTTTTATTTTTTCCCTTCTTTTGGGAGGTCTGATATGTCTCCTTGCGTGGTTAGAATGCGAGCCTCCAGCTAGCTGTGATGGATCTTTTTCACAGATGAAACTTTAGAAGCAGCTTCGACCAAAAGTTCTCATGATGGAGCGCATGAAGTGTAAATAGCCACCCCCCCACCACCACCCCACCCCCGGAACTAGCGTCTTATTCCTCCGACGACTCCTGTACAGCTTTACCCGGCTAGCTAGTTCTAGTAGTTATCTAGTTGACCAGGGTGTGGTTTAAAAACTCTACTATCTACTGGACCACAGCGATAGTCTTCCGAAATTCCTTCACAGCTTTTTTTTTTTTTTTTTTCTTTTTTTTAATGAACGGAATAACATCAAAAAAGTCGTTTAGCAACAGGTTTACATACGTTGTAGTTTCTCTAATAAGTAAAGCGACTCTGGGTCAGAGTTCTCGTGAAGTCTTTCCGTCCATGAACAAATCATCCGCTCGTCTTTGAACAGCTGTGATGACAAAATAGACCGGTTTAAAGAACCGGGTGTGGTCCGAGGCGGAGTTGTAATTGTTGTAATTGCACCGATTGGCTACGTGTAGGTTAAAGAAGACCCGACGACTATCATGCTGACGTCTGTTGATTTCTTATCTGACGAGTTCCTTCTCTTTGGCTCGTCTTACTTGCCTTAATGATCAGAAATAAGCGACCCAGTTCTCCGACGAAATGCTGTCAAACCTCGTTCGCCAAAACGCTTGCCACTTTATCGCTCAGTTCCCGATTCGGGACGTCACGAGCGCTAACGCGCGGAACGGCCAGTGTATCTGTAGCCTCGCTCGAAATGCTGTAACGGATCTAATTCGCGTCGTGATCCGAGCAAAGCATGGCTGTGTTCCGATCCTCAGATCTACGCCGCCACCCCGGGGCCGGGTCTGCTGCTTTAATCTGCCCGAGTGAAGTTCACTAGATGACCGTTAGACGAAGGGATCGAGTCGACGTCAGTGGAGCAATAAAATACTTAACAGATCATTGTGTCTGAGTTTTTTTTATTTCTACGGATTTGTATCCGGATGAGTCAAGTGAACAAAAGTGAACTGTTTGTTTGTTTGTTTTTTTTGAGCCACGGGGCAGCCATAACCTAGTGGTTAGGGAACCAGTCTCACGACCGGAAGGCCACAGGTTTGATCCCCGAACAGGGCAAGACATCTAACTCTCCCAACTGCTCCACGGGCGCTGTGGTTTGGGGCTGCCCCCCACTCCAGGTAAGTGTGTTCACTGCCCCCTAGTGTTCACTGGTGTGTTTGTGTTTCACTGCACGTATGGGTTAAATGTGGAGGTCACATTCCTTTGTATGTAAGCACAGTAGGCAAATTTCACTTTCACTTTCAGTTCACTTCACTGTAGCCCTTATCCCCAGCTCCCAGTACTCAAGGGCACTTCAATCAAGGCTTGACATTTGCACCTGGGTCCTTAAGGCTATGGCTTCTCCCAATGGAAGCCATGGAAACTGGCAACTACTCACTAAAGGACACGCCCACTAGTTATTAAACTTTGAGTGATTTGACAACAAAACCTGATACCTATGTGAACAGAGTTCTTAGTGTTGCTGGAGTGGGCAGAGCTTCTGTGGCAGCTGCTGCTGATGCCCATGTCACGCCAAGTGGCCCGACGTCGTTAGTCGGAGCTGTTAGCTCGGTTCTGGGCTAAAGATGAAAGAGATCGTGAAATGTGACACCGGTAACCAAACGTGTCAGTTGCGCATGCTTGTAGGGTCAAAGGTTAGCAGCAGCGCGCAAAAACACATGCTGACACACACCTGTCGTGTTTTCAGGCCAGGCAGAGTTGCTGAGGCGTAACTTGAGCCGGTGTTTCTGCTCCTTCAGGAACATGAATCTCGGACTTGGTCGATATGATAGGGTTCTAAATTTAGTCCTGCATCTAGGAAAAAGTGTGTGTGTGTGTACGCCTCAACCTGTTTGTACAAGACTTCCAAAACACACTGTGTCTTTAATGCTAGTAACTATTTAGAAACAGTTTAATTTGTGTGAGTGTGTGTGTGTTCATCACAGTAGTGTGAAATAAATTTCTCGTTGAAAAGAAAAAGCAAAACCTCCTGCTTCCTGTCCCCTAGTAAATTGTTGTGTAGGATCGTAAGTAAATCGTAAGAAGCAGAGTGAACATAGTAAGTGATTATAAAGTGAGTAATAATAGTCTGAGGTACCCTTGAGCAAGACACCTAACTCTCTCAATGCTCCTAAACGTTGTGGTTTGGGGCTGCCCCTGCTCTGGGTAAGGGTGTTCACTGCCCCCTAGTGTTCACTGGTGTGTGTTTCAATGCATGAATAGGTTAAATGCGGAGGTCTGTGTTAAAGTACATTAGGCAAATAGTTCACTGTCACTTAATGATTATAGTGAGTAAATATATAGTAAATAAATGTATAGTGAGTGATTATAGTGAGTAAATATATCGTGAATAAATGTATAGTGATTATAGTGAGTAAATGTATAGTGAGCTAATGTATAGTGAGTGATTATAGTAAGTAAATGTATAGTGAGTAAATATATTGTGAATAAATGTATAGTGAGTGATTATAGTGAATAAATATATAGTTAGTAAATGTATAGTGAGTATGTATAGTGAATAAATATATAGTAAGTAAATGTATAGTGAATAAATGTATAGTGAGTGATTATAGTGAGTAAATGTATAGTGAGTAAATATATCGTGAATAAATATATAGTGAGTATAGTGAGTAAATGTATAGTGAGTGATTAGTGAGTAAATGTATAGTGAGTGATTAGTGAGTACATGTATAGTGAGTGATTAGTGAGTACATGTATAGTATAGTGAGTGATTAGTGAGTACATGTATAGTGAGTAAGTGTATAGTGAGTAAATGTATAGTGATTATAGTGAGTAAATGTATAGTGAATAAATTTATAGTGAGTAAATATATAGTGAGTAAATGTACAGTGAGTAATTATAGTGAATAAATGTATAGTGAGTATGTATAGTGAATAAATGTATAGTGAGTAAATATATAGTGAATAAATGTATAGTAAGTGTATAGTGAATAAATATATAGTAAGTGTATAGTGAATAAATGTATAGTGAGTGATTATAGTGAGTAAATGTACAGTGAGTGATCATAGTGAGTAAATGTACAGTGAGTAATTATAGTGAGTAAATATATCGTGAATAAATATATAGTGAGTGATTAGTGAGTAAATGTATAGTGAGTGATTAGTGAGTAAATGTATAGTGAGTGATTAGTGAGTAAATGTATAGTGAGTAAGTGTATAGTGATTATAGTGAGTAAATGTATAGTGAATAAATTTATAGTGAGTAAATGTACAGTGAGTAATTATAGTGAATAAATGTATAGTGAGTATGTATAGTGAATAAATGTATAGTGAGTAAATATATAGTGAATAAATGTATAGTAAGTGTATAGTGAATAAATATATAGTAAGTGTATAGTGAATAAATGTACAGTGAGTGATCATAGTGAGTAAATGTACAGTGAGTAATTATAGTGAGTAAATATATAGAATAAATGTATAGTGAGTAAATGTACAGTGAGTGATTATAGTGAATAAATGTATAGTGAGTGATTATAGTGAGTAAATGTACAGTGAGTGATTATAGTGAATAAATTTATAGTGAGTGATTATAGTGAGTAAATGTACAGTGAGTGATTATAGTGAATAAATGTATAGTGAATAAATGTATACTGAATAAATGTATAGTGAGTGATTATAGTGAGTAAATATATAGTGTGTAAATGTACAGTGAGTGATCATAGTGAGTAAATGTACAGTGAGTAAATATATAGTGAGTAAATGTACAGTGAGTAATTATAGTGAATAAATGTATAGTGAGTGATTATAGTGAGTAAATGTATAGTGAGTATGTATAGTGAATAAATGTACAGTGAGTGATCATAGTGAGTAAATGTACAGTGAGTAATTATAGTGAGTAAATATATAGTGAGTGATTATAGTGAGTAAATGTACAGTGAGTGATTATAGTGAATAAATGTATAGTGAGTATGTATAGTGAATAAATGTATAGTGAGTGATTATAGTGAGTAAATATATAGTGAGTAAATGTACAGTGA
>JAOVVF010000033.1:11015184-11032009 GCA_028565595.1 Duopalatinus emarginatus | reverse complement strand
ACATTCTCCATCACACATCAACATTCTCCATCACACATCAATGCTCACCATCACACACCAACATTCTCCATCACACACCAACATTCTACATCACACACCAACATTCTCCATCACACATCGATACTCACCATTAAACACCAACATTCTACATCACACACCAACATTCTCCATCACACACATACCAACATTCACCTTCACACACCAACATTCTCCATTACACATCAATACTCACCACCAAACACCAACATTCATCATCAAACACCAACATTCTCCATCACACACCAACATTCTCCATCACACATCGATACTCACCATTAAACACCAAAATTCTCCATCACACACCAATACTCACCAACACACACCAACATTCATTATCAAACACCAACATTCTCCATCACACACCAACATTCTCCATCACACATCAGTACTCACCATCAAACACCAACATTCTACATCACACATCAATATTCTCCATCACACATCGATACTCACCACCAAACACCAATATTCTCCATCACACATCGATACTCACCATTAAACACCAACATTCTCCAGCACACACCAATACTCACCAACACACACCAACATTCTCCATCACACACCAACATTCTCTATCACACACCAATACTCACCATCACACACCAACATTCTCCATCACACACCAACATTCTCTATCACACATCAATACTCACCATCACACACCAACATTCTCCATCACACACCAACATTCTCCATCACACACCAACATTCTCCATCACACACCAACATTCTCCAGCACACATCAATGCTCACCATCACACACCAACATTCTCCATCACACACCAACATTCTCCAGCACACATCAATACTCACCATCACACACCAACATTCTCCATCACACACACACCAACATTCACCTTCACACACACCAACTTTCTCCATCACACACCATAGTTTTGGTTTTATAATATTCAGTTAAAAAGCCAAACAAAGTAAAAGAGAGTTAAACAGTGTTCTTGAAACTTTACGACACACACACACACACACACACGCTTTTTAGCTTGATTATGTTCGTTGGACCCTTTTTTGCTGAGGGTGTATCAGATATAAATGAGAGTAGGAGCAATTAAAGATGATTGAGAGCAGAGCTAGCATGGCTAATCACCGTTCTAAATTCAGAGCGTTGAGCACAGAGGAAATGATGAAATCTATTATACCATGCACGCTGTCCGGCTTCCTCACCATCATGTGGGTTATAGAGTTCAGTAGCGCTGCTGCTTTATTACCGTCATTCATTAGCATGAAATATATTTGTATCTCAGTCCTCCCCTATCATTTTATTGTGTGACTGTGTCCATCTGTCTGTCTTCACGTCTGGCCTGGCGCCCGTACCGCTACTGGCTTAGCTCAGTCTAATCATTCGCTAACTGTCCTGCTGCCTCGGAGTCTGTTCGACCAGGCTAATCCACCCGTCGCTAAATGTCTGTGTTTAAACACACATGGCTCATTTTTCTGGTTGAAGCCTGGTTGTTGTGGATTTCCGTAGCCATGCTGTGACTGCACGACTCCGAGATCTGCTCACGTTGCGGGCTGAGAATGAACCCAGCCAACAACAATGGCCTCCTGGAAAGTTCTCTAATTAGCCGTATTCATGCTACACAGTGTGCGTATAAATGCGCATGGGGCGCCCGTCGATCTGCATACACTGTTTGTGTGTTTGTGTGCTATTTCATGGACTTCCTCCACTGATAATGATGTGCTTTGAGTAACTGCTGCATCACGAGTGCGGGGTCATTGTCGATCGGTTCATATGTGCACCCGAAGACTCATTAACTTCATCCTCTTCCTGTGTGTGTGTGTGTGAATGGCCGGCAGTGTGCGTCTTGACTTTTGGCCTCATGAGTCATCCTGGACCCACAATTCTTTGGCGCTTCTAAACACCAACATCAATTAATAGCCTTGAGTTTGTAACGTCCTTGACTAGAGGTAATAAACAGCGATGGAATGACAGCAGGCTGTAAAGATTCAAGAGCAGGACCTGTTACATTCAGCTTGGTAATTTACTGAAGGGTTCTGACTCCAATGCTGTGGTGATGCATGGTCATTTGAGTAGTAGTACTGCCCTAAAGGGATTGCCCTATTGCGACAATCCTGGCCAGAGCAGGACTAAATGTCGCCAAAGCTCAGCCGGAGTTAAGACCCCAGTTCCATGGTTCACAACTGCACTGCAGGAACACATCCTATACGGCACTGGATATATATAAAATACATCATACCCAACTGACAGCCAATAGGGTGCTTGTCCAGCCTGAGGGCAATGGGACAAAAGGACAAACCTCGTCATGGGATCCATCTGTCAGGACCAATCAGAGAGTATAAAGGTCAGCGTAAACCAATCATCTACAACACAGCAATTCATTCAAATATTAAGAGGCCATAAATATTCAGTCCTGAGTATGAATTCTTTTCTGTAAGAGCAGGTTCTAAGATAGCCAGAAGTGATGTCCTTTGTACCAGATATTTCTAACATCCATGAGAGAAGATGCAGGCTTTACGCAGGAGCATAACAATGTCCAACAGTGGCAGCTTGTTTATTCTCTGAGTGATTAGCGTCTGCCAGAGAACGCGCACGGGTGAGTCGGCACACCTCAGAAACATACGCTGGCGATTTTACAAGCAGATTATTTAGCTTCTGTTGATGATGGATAGCTAATAGTCTTCTGATTCAGGAACATGCAGAGAACTAGGAAATGCAAGCACAATAAAGCCCGACATCAATATCATACACTCTCAGGCACAATATGTGTACTACGTCACCTTGAAGGAGATAAATGATGCTAGTCAGCCTTGATTAGCATGTTTTGGATATAAATCAAGCAGAGAACACCGCGCGCCAAAACTTCCACCAATGTCAGGACAAAAAACACAATGTTCTTCATCACAAGCTTTATCAGGACGATATAAGGACCATGGCTTCACAGTACACACTTCTTCTTTTCTTTTAACCTCTAATAATGCTATTAACTAGCTAATTAACTCGCAGTGTGCTAATTCATGATTAGCTAGCACTTTTAGCCTTGTCAGTCAGGAAACAAAATACAGTCAAGTCACTGTTATTTTTATAGCATATTTAAAGATTGTGATAAAAAACGAGTGTGATTAAAAAAAAAGTGAAAGTGAACTGTTTGCTTACTGTGCTTACACACAGACGAATGTGACCTCCGCATTTAACCCGTCTATGCAGTGAAACACACACACACACACCAGTGAACACTAGGGGGCAGTGTACACACTTACCCAGAGCAGGGGGGCAGCCCCAAACCACGGCGCGTGGAGAGCAGTTGGGGGAGTTTGGTGCCTTGCTCAAGGGCACCTCAGTCATGTCTTGCCTTGGGCAGGGATTGAACCCATGACCTTCCGGTCACAAGACCGATTCCCTGACCACTAGGCTAGGATCGTCGAGCTCACAAGCTGGAATGGAGGCAGAGGAGGTTAGAGATGTTGCTTAGAGCCAAGAAATGCAAAGCTATAAAAACAAATAATAAAACTTTAATTCTATATCTTACTGGTAACCAGTGCAATGCCACATATATTGGGGTAATATATTTTTTTTGCCAGACAGACCTGAGCAGACTTCAGCTTTTATTTACTAGCTAATGGGTTATTTTTACACTGTATGCAAGCACATAAAGGTGGACTTTGTGTCCTGTGTCTCTGGTTTGTGTCCTGTGAAGAAGGAAAAGTTTGTTTTGCTTGCTAATGGATGTGCCGTTATTTTTTTATTATTATTTTTGTGTGTGTGTGTGTGTGTATGTGTATGTGTATGTGTATGTGTATGTGTATGTGTATGTGTGTGTGTGTGTGTGTGTGTGTGTGTGTGTTATTCACATGCACACAGAGCGAAAGGAGCTTGTGTCTGTCACACCGGGAATATTTACACATGACTCACCGGGAGCGCGAGGAATAACGGAATAACTATATAACGGAAAACAGAATAACTATATAACGGAAAACAGAATAACTATATAACGGAAGGACTTCGTTTTTACACCTTTAATCCACTGATGGACTCCTGATGACTATTTAAAAGTTTTTCTCCTGAATGATGATCAGTGACCAAAACCGCAAACTCGACTAATCGATTTTTTTCGGAACCGATTTTCCTCTTTTATTATTATTATTATTATTATTATTATTATTATTATTATTATTACCATTAATTATTATTATTATTTCCATTTATTATTATTATTATTATTATTATTACCATTAATTATTATTATTATTTCCATTTATTATTATTATTATTATTATTACCATTAATTGTTATTATTATTAGCATTAATTATTATTATTTCTATTTATTATTATTATTATTATTATTATTATTATTATTATTATTATTATAATTATTACCATTAATTGTTATTATTGTTAGCATTAATTATTATTATTATTATTATTATTATTATTATTACCATTAATTGTTATTATTGTTAGCATTAATTATTATTATTATTATTATTATTATTATAATAAATGTTTATCATCAGATTTCCAGTTATATTTTCAGTCGCACTAACATCCGACGTGATTTATGCGCGCGCTCCGTGAAAAGCGCTCGAGACTTTCTATTTTTACCGAATATTACATAACAGAAGTTTTATAAACCAGAGGTGTTTAAAACAGTCATTCATGAACACATGATATAGAGCTGTGTATTAGATAAGGACAGAAAGACAGAAAAAGAAAGAGACATTTGATATTTTATATAATATAGATAAATAGACAGATAGTGTTATTGGACTGATTTGTGCCTGAAGTAGTGATCAGGATGCTCAGACTCCCTCTGACTGTGCTGCTGCTCAGCTGTGGCTTTAGCTTCAGCATCAGCTCACCTGAACCTACACAGAAGGAGACTCAGACCATAACAGGTGAGCACTGCTAGCTTTAAAAATAAATAAATAAATAAAATTATGTCCTTCTGATTCTGCTGGTCTGATTAGAAATCAAGGCGTAGTGATTTAAAATGCACTACAGGATTTAGAGGACCCAACCCAGCGTGTGCTGATGTGATAATGACTGTTGCTGCTTATTGCTGCTTATTTGTAACCTCTGACCCCAGATGTGTGTCAGCAGGTAAGTCCTCCGTGTACAACGGAGGCAGACCGTTACAGTCTGGAGGCGCTACGTCACATCCATCAGGAGATGGACGACGATCAGGATGGAGGGATCGAGGTGGAGGAGAGTGTGGAGGTAAACACTAGGGTTTTACCAGGGTAAAAAACCATCATGAGATGGTTAAGATTGCATAGGAGCTGTAGGTCAGGGTGTGTGTGTGTGTGTTCAGATCAAGTGTCTGGGGCAGATGAAGGACGTGCCTAAGATGGAGTCTTGTGGAGTCTCTAATTACAGCGCAGAACATATTCCAAGACTCTACAGTCTTAAAAATAATTGTGTGTGTATGTTTGGAGGAGAGTGGCACTGACACTATCCGTCAAGGGGCCCTTGAACTAAATAAGTTTGAGGAACATTGATGAGGATGTAGCAAACGTTTTAAATAACCTGTCTGTGCATATGTGTGTGTGTGTGTGTGCATGTGCAGACGATATGATCTAACCTCCTGTGGTGGTGGTGGTGTGTGTGTGTGTGTGTTCGTTCCTGTAGTTCATTATTGAGGACATGCAGCAGCAGCAGCAGACAAATAAACACAGTAAACTGCACCAAGAGGACCAGCACATAACTGTGGAGGAGCTCTGGAAAGGCTGGAAGTCCTCAGAAGGTGTGTTTTTATATTTGTGTGTGTTGGGGGGGAGGGGGGAGTAAATATTAAGTGTTTTTTTTTTTGCTCTTGCAGTTCATAACTGGACACAGGAGGATGTGCTGCTCTGGCTGCGTGAGTTTGTGGAGTTGCCTCAGTATGAGAGGAGTTTTATAGAGTTACACGTGAATGGAAACACACTGCCTAGGTGAGATCAACCAATCAGAAGCGTGCTTTTATACATGTGTTCCTCAATGATTAGCTTCTGTGCACCTGAATTGTACCAACATGGCTGATTGTATTATTAGGTGGATACTTATTTTTTTATTTTTCTTTCTAGGATTGCATCCAATGAACCATCTTTCATGAGCACCTACCTGAAGATCCAGGACCAGCAGCACAAACACAAGCTGAAGCTCAAGGCACTAGATGTTGTGCTGTTCGGACCACCTACACGTGTGTACTTTTAAATATGTACTTGTAATTAAAGATCAAGCATTAGGACTTAAATTTCTATCAGCCACACATCCAGAGTTCCTATAGAGCACCAAGGGCCCAGTGTTAGTCATTACAGTAGATCCTGTCTTTGATACATGATGAACACCTAAGCAGTGTTTAATGAGTTTGTGAGCACAAGATCAACATCACAAAAATACTAAGACTTCGTGGGAAAACCGAGATCACATCAGCCATGTAGAAGCACCAAGAGCAATTTTTCAGAAACACCAAAGTCGGCTTAAAATCATAAAAAACACCAGATTCCTCCTTAACCAGGAGAAATCTCGACGTTATAGAAAACCAAGACCAAACTTAAAGAACCACAAAGATCAAATCAACCTTGAAGAAACACCATGGTTACACTTACAAACCAAAATACCAACATCAGTGTAACCGTATTAAAACCCCATTAACCGTATTAAAACCCCATAACCTAGCAGAAATACCCAGTGTAATGTCAGAGGTGCACACAAGTCACGACACACAGGGATCGGACGTAAGCACAGGGAATGCATCTTTATTTAAACCAAACATAAACAGTAACCAAAAACCAAAACCAAATGCTGAGCATGAACTAAACCTATTCAGAGCATGAGCAAAGGAAATGAGGGACCAGGTAATATCTCTTCTGAGAGTTACGTTTTGCCATAACAGATGTACGTTTTACAAGCCATGCTGAGCATACTCACACAATGTGCTTAAATAGTCTGTGTGCAGAACCCGGAAATGCCGAACAGGTGTTTGCCGGGGACCACGTGAGCGGGGAGGGGACAGGGTCTCATGCGATTTCCAGGCACTGTCGTGACAGTACCCACCCCCAGGGGCGTCTCCTGACATGCCAAAACTTCAATAGGATGGTCGGTGGGCGAAAGACGTCTTTGCGGTTGTCCAATACCCAACTGTTTTATCCACCTTACTTGCTGCCTTAAGGAAGGCCTCAAGGAATCTGGCCTGGAGGATTGCTTGCTTGGCACCAACTGGAAACCCGGATGTAGCTTCACTCTAAATGCCCATCCACCCCCACTTTGCCCCCACAACAGCACCAGCCCCCCCCCCCACACACACACACACAAAAACGAAATATTCTAGGGCGGATCTCTGTGTGGCAGAGTGCTCGGTAGGTACTGGGTCACGCGGAAGCTGAGTCAAGGAACTTAACTCTCGACCCACTGGGAGGCCAGGGTCCGGTGGATACCCCTTGGGTTCTCGGGCAGGCTTGGACTTGGGCTTGAGCATGGGTTCTGTGCTGCCCTCCTCTGTGCTGCCGTCCTCTGGGACCTGAATTCATCACTGCCCTCCTCCGGGTATAAGACAGAGAATAGTGCAGAGTCGCCCTCCTTGGGGCGTAAGATACACTTGAGATCAGGATTACCCTCCTCTGGGCACAAGGCTGACAAAGTTCATTGTTGCCCTCCTCCAGGCACGAGACGGATGAAAGTTTGGGTGCAGACTTGGTCTTGTCCCCCGTCACTTCAGGAGTCTATTCGGGAGTCAACTCGGGAACTGACTCCTCTGGGTGTAAAACACAAGACACCTCTGATGAGTCTTGTTTTGAAAAGCAGGGAACAGACTCACCTGTATCTCTCCTGTATCTCTTCCGGGTCTGTTCCATTCCCCATCCAGCAGGCCAGCTCCTCAGTGCTTTCCAGCCTGATGCGCTTCATCAGAGCTTTGGTCCAGCTGTGTGCCGGCCTGCTGAGCCTCGTGAGCACTAAGTGCAACTTGTCCACTTCTGGGTTTGTGGGCACTGCCCCATACTTAAAGTAAAGGGAGCAATGTAAAAGTAGTCCCTCTGGTCTATGCTCCTGCCTGTTGTATGATGCCGGGGTGGGCCAGAACATCTTAAGCATCAGGTGACAGAGTCATACTTAGGCATGGTGCGCGCAGCAGCTCTTCACTGGTTCATTCGCGCTACGTCCGTGATAGGTGGCTCGTACTGTAACGTAGGAGGTGTTGGTGGTGAGTGTCGGTGCACACAACTCTTGACACACAGGAATCGGATGTAAACACATTGAAACCAAGCATATTTTATTGAAACCAAACTTAAACAGTATCCAGAAACCAAAATCAAACAATGAGCATGCCCACATGCCATGCTTAAATAGTCTGTGTGAGCCTGGTAACCTGGAAATGGCGAGCAGGTGTTTGGCGGAGACCATGTGAATATGCCGAGAGGGGATGGGGTCTCGCGCAACGTCCAGTCGCGTCATGGCACCCAGATCAATTAGCCTTATAGAAACACCAAGGTTCACAAACACACCAAGATCAACCTAAATATCAAAGAAACAACAACTTCAACCTCAGAGGAACATGAAGATGAACCGGAAAAATGTTCAAGATTCACCTGTGGTCCAAGGGTGTAGTATTATAAACCCATTTTACTCATATCTGAACCTCAAAATCTCAACTTCTGGGTGATGGCCAGAGGTATGGGGTGGTGGAGAGTAGGGGTTGTGGGAGTTGCCTGGTCTTTGGTATCAGATCATTCTTTAACAAACATGACCTGAAGTGTGAGTAGCAGGTTTGGTCATTAACACCCCTAGTTATTTTAGTATCATTTACAAATATAGCTCTGCTCATATTTAAATGCATCAAACACCTTCCAACTTTAGCAGGTGACGCACTTCATCTGTCACAACTAGTGAATACTATCTTTGGTAACTTTGGTCATTGTTTCATCCTTGTCCTATACTAGTTATCCAGTTTTTTAAGGTTGAATTAGCTAGAAGAAAGACCACAGGACTGCACTAAAATTTTGAACCAAGTGAGCTCTAAGAGGATCCAATTAACTGGATTTGTGTCATGCTCTATCCCTTTTTTTTTTTATCCTCAGGGCCACCACACAACTGGATGAAAGACCTGCTGCTTATCGTGTCAGCAGTGATGGGGTTGGGCGGCTGCTGGTTTGCTCAGGTGCAGAACAAAGCATCTAAGGAACACATTTCCAAAATGATGAAGGATCTGGAGAGCCTACAGAGAGCGGAGAAGAGCCTCCGAGACCTGCAGGAGCAGTAAGTCATTATTGTCTACATTGTGTACATTGTGTTTGACCATAACATAACGCTGGAGAGGTTTGGCAATAGACAGCTTTTTGGGTTTAAAACCAGTAGTTGTGGTCTACCTTCTGATGGTGAGCATGCAAGCACTGTTTAGTTGACTTCTTTCCAGCTATGTCCTTCTTTCAATTTCCTACACACTAGCTAAGCATATGGTCCTATGAACTGAAAAGAATTTAACATGATTTTATTTGGCTTAGGCTGGAGCGAGCCCAGGAGGAGAAGCGTACAGTAGCAGTGGAGAAGCAGTTTTTAGAGGAGAAGATGAGGGATGAGGTCCAGGGTGCTCAAGAGGAGGCCAACCGGCTGCACGAGCTTCGCAAGGGCGCTGTCAGTGAACTAAGTCGTCTGAGATATGCCGAGGAAGAACTTGAACAGGTAAAGGCAGGGCCTTCTAGCTTTAATTGTCTACTTAGGGCCCCTGAAACTGATTGATTTTGGAATAATAGTATACTTTTGTGATAAGTAACAATTAGCTGTTACCATGTTTAAACTTTTGTGAGAACACCTTGTGCAGCCTGAGAAGTACACTATACGGACAAATACTTTGGGACACACCTCTTATTCATTGTCTTTCATTCAGTCCCATTAGCACAGGTGTATAAAGTCAAGCACTTATCCATGTAGTCTATCTTTACAAAGTTTGTCTTTAGAAGAATGGGTTGCTCTAAAGAGTTTATAAGTTTATGCATGGTGCTGTATTAGGATGCCATTGTTGCAATAAGTCAGTTTGTGAAATTTCTTCCCTTATAGATATTCAACAATCAACAGTGAATTATATAATTGAAAATGGAAACATTTAGGAACCACAGCAACTTGGTCATGAAGCATCAGACCACATAACGATTCAAGGTGGAATTGCACAGTGTTAAGGGGCATAAAAGTCGCAAACCTCTTCTGGCCTTAACATCAGCATAAAAACTCTAACGGGAGCTTCATGGCCGAGCAGCTGCATGCATGCCATACATCACCAAACTATCAGATAAAGTGGTGTAAAGCACACCACCACTGGACTCTGGAGCAGTGGTAATGTGTTCTAAGGAGTGGCGAAGTCTGGGTTTGGTGAATGCAAGGAAAACAATATCTGCCTTACTGCATTGTGGTCTCTGCCCCTTAGTTTCAGTGAAGGGACATCTTAATGCCTCATCATACCAAGAAGTTTTGGACAATTGTATGCTTTCAGTTTTGTGAGAGCAGTTTGGGGAAGACCCTTTTTCTGTTCCAGCATGACTGTGCCACAGTGCACAAAGCACAAAGAAATAAAGTTCCATAAAAGCATGGTTGGGTGAGTTTGCTGTGGAAGAACTTTTTTAATCTCAACCCCTCTAATTCCTTTGGGACAAACTAGAATGGAGATTGTGAGTCAGCTCTTAAGGACACATTCCAAACGCTTGTAGGTAGCCTTTTTTGGATGAGTGGAAGCTGTTACAACTGGAAAAAGGGGACCAATGTCTGCCTACGGATTTTGAAAACATAAGTGTTCCAATACATTTGTCCCTGTAGTGTATGATTTGGCTGGTGGGGTAGGATGTTGGTTAAGTTACCCGGATGTTCTGGAACAGCCCTGAAATTGCCTGTGATGTGTACGTGTTGTGCCCAGATTCGAGGAGCGCTAAAGAAGGCAGAGCAAGACATGCAGGCTAGCTGGGCAGTGCCAGAGTCGCTGCAGCTGTGGCTGCAACTCACACATGAGGTGGAGATGCAGTACTACAACATCAAAAAGCAGAGTGCCGAACAGCAGCTGGCCACTGCCAAGGATGAGGTACCAATGCTATCTGAATTGTAATTTAACATTAGATTACAAGTTAACAGGGGCTGTGGTGCTTAGATTGGTACACAAAATGTGTGTGTTATTGAATTCTTGTTTGGTGGTCTTTCAAGGCAGAGAGAATCAAGAAGAAGAGAAGTTCTGTTCTTGGTACCCTTCATGTGGCACACAGCTCCTCTTTAGATGAAGTGGACCACAAGATCTTACAGGCCAAGTAAGAATAATAGAGAGGAAAACAGGAAAACTGTGTTGGAATTTGTATGATTAATAATGTGTATGTTGATGTTTTTGCTAACAGAAATGCCCTAGCGGAAGTGACTATGTGTTTGCAAGAACGCCTGCACAGATGGCAGCAGATTGAGTTGTTGTGTGGATTTGCAATAATGTACAATGCTGGACTGCCCAGCCTCACAGCCACCTTGTACCCTGACCCCAACTGGATGGTCTTGCCAAGAGCCACCATGTCCTCCTACCAAATGCCTGTAGGCATTGATGACATGGAGGATGGTGTGCCTTCCATGATTCCACAAAAAATACCTGGTGAGTATGGTCAGTGTTGGACCTCTACTAAAAGGTTGTGAGGGCAAATCTCAGGACAACCAAGCTGCTCCTGCTGGGTCCTTAAACAAGGCCCTAAACTCTGAACTGTTCATTTGTATGAATCTTAAATGTAATGTCCTTTTACCTCTGTAGGTTGCTCCTAATTATTCCAAATGTGAAAATTCCAGAATGTCTCTCCTTATCTACCATCTGTTTCATTTGTCCTATCTGCAGTCACAGTTACACCACTCAAGCTCTCTCCTCGAGCACTGGTCCGTTCCCGTAGAAGCGGTCACATCGTCCAGCCACCTGTGATTCTGTCACCTGATCCTGATCTTCTAATCCCAATTCGGCCTCCGCTACCTCGGTATGGAGAAGAGGAAGGGGAAGGAATAATTTTTCCTTCTATTGTTAAACAGTAAGTCTTTTATTGCGGAGGATGGTTGGCTGTTTTTTTTTGGTTGATTGACTTTTATTGGTGGTATATGTAGTTTGCAGGTCTGTATTTTTATAGTTTTTTTATTTGTAATTGAAGAACAACATCAATATGTTCCAAAATCATTTACATGTGTTGTAGAGAGTGTCTAGAGACAGCCTCTGATCCTGATCCCATTGGATCCGCTGTTGGAAAAAAGTACACCAGCCCTGGATTGGATTCTTCACCTCGAAGACTGTACCATGACAACTTGGACCTTTTCTCTGATAGCAAGATTCCACCTGATGGACAAGAGAACAGCCCCTTGCGCAAGATATCAGGAGAGGAACTTGGGTACCCGCTAAGGGGTGATTCTAAAAAAGTTTCACATGAAGAACCTCAAGTTGAAACCCAAGCTAGAAAGTTATCCAGAGAGGAAACTAAGGTGTCTGCGGAGCATTTGGTGAGTCCTTTGTGTACAAAGGAATCTGAGGTTCCTGTTGATTTTAAGAAAATTGCAAGGAGTTTACCAATAGATCCCAGTTATTCTTCTATTAGACTGTCCACCAGGAGGAAATTAGATTCCCCTGTGGAACCGTACCTTGGAATAAGATACATGGATGATGCTGAGGTAAATGTGGGCAGTCTGCGACGAAAGATTTTTAAAGAAAGGAGGGATCCCTCAGGAGAGAGCCTGTCAAAAATGATACTAAAAGATGATTGTGTTACGGATGTCCAGAGTGGAGCAGGTCAAGACGTTTTTGCAGAAATGGACACTGCTCCAAGATTACTGCTTGGTGAGGAAACTCGGAAGAGACATACCCTGTTAAAGGACAAATCCTTAGACCTTGCATCCGCAAGCCCTTTGAGAGATGAGCATGATGACTCCATTATAATGGATGGACAACGAGTGAAAGTGAGGGATAATAAAGAGTTACCCAAAGAACGCTTTTTTAGAAACGTGCTCAGAGAAGAACTAGGTCTGTCCATGGACAAGGGAAAGCTGTTTAGAGGTGTTTCCATTGATAGCACTTTTAGGAAAAAGGCCTGTGACGAACTAGATGCTTCAATAGAAAACAAGCGAGGAATGTGTTTAAGAGAAAAAAGAGACATTACTGTTTCCATGAAGCTCCCCAGAGAGGAGCGAGATGTCACAGAAAGACAAAAACTGTTCCGGGATGTCGGGTTAGACAATACTTTGAACACACCCATAGAAAAAATCCAGAGAGATGTGCCTGTGGACATGAATGTCAGGCCCAAAATGTCTAGAGATGAGTTTGTAATCCAAGACAGAGGGTACATCGGCCAGCCTGACCTTACAGTTGACTCCCTAATGCTTTGCACTCCACCCCCAGACCCACTTAGCCATCTAGTGTATGATGGTATTTTAGAAAAGTCTTATCAGAACCCTGTAAATGTGACCAGTCCTGGGGATCTTGGCCATCTTGCCTCACTGCCCTCAATGTCTGCCTCATCCCAAAGTCTTGTGAGCAGTGATGGTGCTGGCAGCAATTCTGCTCAACCTGGAAGTCTCTCACCAGCAGAATCCCATAGCAGAGAAAAAGGCAAGAAATCCCTGAAGCTCAAGAATCTATTTAAGAAAAAGAAAGATAAAGAGTCAAAAAAAGAACATTCACAAGGAGGCTTACAGAAGCTGTGACACAACAAGAACTTAAGGACTTGAAACCTAATAATGTTCAAGGGATTAATGTTAAGTTTAGATTTAAAGTCTTCTTTAAATGCAATAAGAAATCCATTCATTATCCCTTAAATATTGGAGCTAATTGTTGGTATTCTTATTGTAGTATTATTACATTAATATGTAGTATTGGCAAATTAACCACACAAACCTTTGCTTTGCATTGGTGGTGGTGATAATCAGAGTGATTTAATATGGGGGTATAGAGCTTCAAAAGTCCATAAAAGCCCCACCAGATGTCGCCTGGCCATTTGAACTACGGCAACATTTGTCCATTTCCGCAATGTCTATGGATTGTAATTGTTTGTCAGGTTATTATTACTGGCTAATCAGTGAAGAACCTAATAGGTAAAAGGTACTATCAGAAGGCAGGTGGATGTCCCTCACTCCCACACTGGTAGAGAACTTTGCTTTTTATTTCTTCAAAGCCTTATTGCTTTGGATTGCTGCTGGTCTCTCACTCCCTCTGGTGGTCATTGCATGACTTAACATTGATCTGCATATGCCATTTGCCCCACCTACTTTGTTTTCAGTTAATTCAGTTGCCACCAGACGTCAACCTATTCGCCTGGTTGCCTCTGGGTGTCCCTGGAGAGTCCGGCCTTAACCCAGGACTGCAGCCCTCAGGGGGCCCACGGGCAATCAGATTTGATAGGGAACACCTGGCTGAGTCTCCATTTACAAAGAGATTCAGCCAGAGCTCCCTGTCAGTTTTCTGTGCTTTCTTGCACAAGGGAAGAGATCAGGGACACTGGTGATTCTTTCAGTTGCCACATGACTGACTCTCTCTCTGTCTTCACCAAAATGGGAGCGTGACGCTTAGCTCAGCTGCTCGTGCAGCAAGCTCCATCCGTCCATTGGGGCGGAGCTCTTTCGTGTCACTCGTGCTCCGCATGCCTGTTGAAGGCAGAGCCACGCCGTTGTTTGATGCGTGTCTCTTTCACTTATCATTATCTCCCATACTCCTCCCATACTCTCACAGCATGGCGTTTCCGTGCCGATCCATTGCCCAGGTTGGCGTGCCACATTTGAGTCCACATCAGTGGCGAATCTTAACAAATAGGATCTATGAACTCACTATAATTCATTTTGGCAGATGCTGCCGGTTTATTTATGGCTGCGGTGTTTGGCTTGTAAATGCTGGCGTTGTTGCCAGGGTTACGTGTGTATGTGGCAAAGTGATATTTGGAGCGCTTCGGTCCCAGTGCCATTACCGAGTAATATGGAGAACATAAACCGTCTCTCGGCCAATCAGATTGCAGGGAACTAGCTGTGGTATAATTAGAGTTTTTATATTAAATTTATATATATTATTTAAATTACAAAACTGGTTAATTATTTTAAAAATATCAGTTAATAAGTAGAACTGAATTAGTAATTTTATGACTACTTTTATTGCACTATATTAGTTGTGATATTGTTATAAGACAGGAAGTGATGTGGTTGACTTAATGACTGTATGAATTATGAAATGTGATAAAGTCTTAAATGTTTCAAGAGTAGTGGTACATAGAATGGCCTGTGAGAATTTAAGGCATTAACAAGACTATTAAATAGCCTTTAGAAGCTGATTCTTGTTTTCTGATGGAAGCCATGTAGGTTCTATATGGAACCCAACCACAGAAGTTGAACTGGTTATCTTAGGAATCATTTATGTTGGAGGGTTCTAGATATGGATTTTCACAAAAAGAGTGTTGCGTATATAAGGCTTTGTTAATCTGAAACTTCAGGTATCTAACATATCTGCACTGCACAGTGTGTTTACAACCGGGCAGAAGTTTATTTGCGCAGTTTTGTTTTTTTTTATATATATTTGTTTATATTTTTTTGGGGTTTGTTTTTGTCTTATTTATAAGCTTCAATTTTTAAAAGTTGTTTGGGGTTTTATAAATGATAAATTATGAACTTAGGGATGATAAATTACACCTCACGCAAATTTTAATGCACTTTTATTGTGTTAAAATTGCTAAATAAAAAAAAAAAGGTTATTGTGAGTCTGTGTATATATTTATGTGCATTTTGATTGTTATAAATGTACTAAAAGTTTGATTTAATATAATAAAACTAAAACGTTTAACAGATTTATAGACAGGCCTCTTTTCTCAGCTTAGTACGCACACAAACACACACACACACACAGACCAGATCTGCTCCACAACACACCCAGTGAACATGTAGTGCTAGTTAAAATGATCATATTGCTCTCTCACACAAATGAGTGAACACTGAGACAGCCTTTATGAGGTCAAAGGTCAACCAGTGAATTAAATCTGCATCCTTAAACAAAGTTCTGCGTTTCTCTAAAAGTGTGTGAGCAGCAAACCTCAGCCTCTCTGAAACAGGAAACCACGTTGTACACACATCACACACACAGACACACAGACTTCCTTTGATCAGTCATCTTAAATCTTGTATTACATCACACACACTGAACATTTAAAAAAGCACTGTGATAAAACTGTCTTAGGGTCTGATTCTAGCAAAAGTCAAATGTCAGCCGCCAGTGATGTAGGCACGTCCACACCCTGAGTCTATGTGATGTAACAGAGCATGTATCACACACATGCACAGACATGCACAGAGTCATGGAAACATTTGTGGTTAGACATGGTCACCTCTCTTTTACTTAGACACACACAGACAGGAAGCTCTGCACTTTAGGATGCTTCCTGTGGACCCCTAAAAGCTGATCGAGGATCAGATGTAGAGTCTGAACTGAACAGGTTCATTGACGAAAGTGGAAAAAAAAAAAGCTGGCGCTCATTTAATCTGGAAAAAAAAAGAAAAAACCCACCATGAATATTGCTTAACTGACATTTTTTTTTTCTAAAACCCAAAGATAAAATTCCCCAACCACTTACTCAGATATATTTATATATACACACACATCAACATCAAAGTCTCACCGTAAGAATTGTGTCAAACTTAAAAAAAACAGGTGAGTTTGTTCATCTCTCACACGTCAAAACATCACAGTTTAACCGCAGCCAATGATCTGTCAGAGAGAGCGAGAGGGAAACGTTCCAACGGGTGTGGACCAATCAGATTAAAGAACACACGGCCGCATGAAAGAGTTTCAGCAGCACGAGTCTCTCAGCACCAGTGTCTG
>JAOVVF010000033.1:10990016-11005827 GCA_028565595.1 Duopalatinus emarginatus | reverse complement strand
CACACACACACACACACACACACAAGCATCTAATGTTGCCCAGGTAGACAAAAACGTATTTTCTACAGTCATTAAAATAAATGAAACCAGTTCGGTTTGGTGTATCAGGTATGAGGGTGTGGCCAGGTCACAGTAAAGGAGACCCCATGTGACGCTATGCCACTAGTATTAAGACTTTGTGACGTGAGAGCGGTGACATGTTGACGTGACGTTAAGTGCATGAAACGATGAGCAGAAAGCTTCAGGGTTTAGGGGTTTTACCTGGAGCTTGGGTGCATGCGATTTGGTTAGAGAGGAAAGGTGTTCTCCATGCATATGCTGCAAACATGAAACAAACACACACACACACACACAATGGAATGAGGCGAAAAAACAAAACAAACGTTAATCTGACTTTGGATGATGTTTTACAAAAAGATGACAGGACAGTGTAGTCATGTTGACTTTGATGGACTGAGATAGAAAGGTGTGGCGCGTTGGGAGACGAACCCGAGGAGACGTCGTTGTGCTTCTTGCTCTTGCTGTCCAGTTTCTCCTGGGTGAGCTTGTCCAGGAGGCTCTGGTTCACATCTCGCGCTCTGGGCTGAGCCGAGCGCTCGCGGTCTCTCCCTCTGGCTTTCTCGCGCTCGCGATCAAGCTCGGTGTCACTTGAAACGCTGTCGCTGTTCAAACCTGCTGCAGGTAGACAAAACCTGATCTTATACAAGTCCGAACCATTTGTCAAACAGAAATGAGACACGCCCCCTCAGCCTCCTCCTCACACTCACCAGTGTTGTGATTCTTGCCCCTTCTCCGCCGGCTCTTCGGTGTTTTGTCTCTGGATGCGAGGTTAGCCTGAGCCGAGGCTTTACGCCCAGGTCTGAAGCTCTTGGTCACAGTGGCGGGGTCGACATGATCAGGCATGCTGCTCAGGGATTCCTGGGACCCTCGTTGGTCACATGACCTGTTCAGGGACGAGTTGATCCAGGTAGAGTTTTTAGGGTCCTCCTGAGAGCTGAGAGAGGAGAGAAGAGGGCACGTGCGTGGTTAGAGGACGTTGACGCGAGTACATGATATATTTCAAAAAGCATTCAAAAGTGTAACAAGATGGCGGCACGTGCGCAACGCGAGGCTCAGTGTCTCTCCGCATTTTGCAAATTAGCAGTTATTTACCTCATTATCTTAAGTCTACACATTAAGAATAGTCTTGTGTTTACCTCATACAGCTGACAACAGCTACAGATAACAACCCGGCTACGCCGACCTGAAGGACTCGTAGCAACTGTATCAAAGGCAGGGGAAGCGAGGTGGGCTGAGAGCTAGGCTAAAGCTAACTCCTCACCGGCTGTCTCTACCCAGCATTTTCCCGGCCAATGTTTGGTCCCTGGCGAATTAAATCGATGAGCCACGGCTGCAGATCACCGCTCACAGATGGATCATGGATTGCAACGTCTTGATCTTTGCAGAAACATGGCTCAACAGCAGCATTCCTGATAGTGCCATCGAGCTAACTGGGTGCAACATCCTCCAGGCGGGTAGAACAGCTGATGACTCCGGTAAGACCGGAAGTGGCGGACTGTGCATCTACGTGAATAGCAGACGGAGGCTGTTATCCTTAAGTCACTGCTCTGCTAACCCTTGAGTATCTCATGGTTAAATGTCGACCTTTTTATCTGCCCAGAGAGTTTACATCAATTGTTATAACAGCATTAGCATCTGGTGATATGTAGGCTGCAATGTTAGCAATGGAAAAACTAGAAGCTGCCATCAGTCTTTACAACAACAATCTTTACATCCGGAGGCAGCCTTCATTGTTGCGGGTGACTTTAACCACTCAAACCTGAAGACTGTACGTCCCAATTTCCACCAGCGTTGTCTCCTGCCCCACGAGAGGTGATAAGACCCTAGGCCATGTTTACACCAGCATGGCGGACGCCATGCTTGGTCAGTCTGACCACCTCTACTGTTCCTTCTCTCCAAATGCCCACAGGGAGAACAGTCAAAGTGTGGCCAGAGGGAGCAGACTCTGCACTACAGCTACAGTTATACCTATGCCTCCTCCATTCTGGACTATATCAATACTCAGGTCAACAGTGTCACCACTCTCAAGGATCATCACATTCCCTAATCAGAAGCTGTGGATGAATAGTGAGGTTCGCCTACTGCTTAAGGCCGCCTTTAGATCAGATGTGTGTGCTGCACTGAGCCGCATCAACACATGGAAGGCTGCTGGCCCTGATGGCACCCCCGGATGAGTGCTCAGGGCCGGTGCTGGGCTCATGACTGACATCTTAAACCTTTTACTGGCCCAGGCAGCTGTCCCCATGTGCCTCAGAACCACCTCTATTGTGCCGGTGCTGAAACATCCCAATGCAAAAAGCCTCAATGACTTCGGCCCAGTTGCACTTGCCCCAACATCATAAGCTGCTTCAAAAGGCTCGTCCTGGCTTACCTTATATCCTGATTTCCACCCACACTGGACCCTCTACAATTTGCCTAAAACCCTCGTAATTAACAGTGGCGTCCCACAGGGCTGTGTGCTGAGCCCTCTCCTCTATTCCTTCTTTACGTACAACTGCATACCTGTACACGGTTCCAATACCGTTGTCAAGTTTGCAGACGACACAACGGCGATTGGCCTCACCAGCAACAACGATGAGTCAGCCTACAGAGAAAAGGTCTGTTCAGGAAAATCTGAGGACCTCTCTTGGACCCTCAACACCTCAACTCTGGTTAAGGCCCACCAGCACCCTTTTCTTTCTGAGAAGACTGAAAAAGGCCCATCTGTCCCCTCGGATCCTGGTGAACTTCTCCCGCTGCATCAGTGAGAGCATCCTCACCAACTGTATCTCGGTGTGGTATGGCAGTTGCTCTGTTGCGGGCCGCAAATCACTCCAAATGGGTGGTGAAAACTGCCCAGCGCATTACTGCCATCTCACTCCTCTCCATCGAGGCTGTCCAGCAAAAAAGATGTCTGCAAAGGGCGTGCCACATTGCCGAAAACAGTTCTCACCCCAGCCACAGACTGTTTGCCCCCTTCCCTCTGGGAGGTGCTACAGGGCCCTCCGTTCCCAGATCTACAGGCTAAGGAACGGCTTCTTCCCGACGACTGTCACACTGCTGAACAGCCCACCACAGTCACAGCCCCTCTGGTTTCCCCTCACACACCTCCCTCAGTGACTGTGCTCTTACCAAACTGCTCATGTTTACAGACTGTACTTTTTTTTGCGTCTTTGCACTTCTGGTTAGATGCTAAACCATTTTGTTGTCTCAGTACTTGTACTTTGTGCAATGACAAAGTTAATTCTAATCGAATCTGAAAGTACCGTGTGAGTGTGTTGTTGAGCGGGTTCCTCTGCAAAGGAGGCGGAAAGCTCATGTATTCAGTTTTAAGGGACATGTTGGGGTCAGGTTGCTGATCAGGGCTCGTCTGAGCTCCGGGGACCTGCTGGATCTCTGGAGCCATTGATGGGAACATGGGAGACAGATTAAAACCTATAAGACAGACAAAACAATGTTATTGTGATGAACAGAACTCAGTCTAGTCAGTCAGGCTCCGGGTTTAATCTTTAATGTAAATACAACTGAATTCAGGGACCATAGTTTATGCACTCAGGCTGCAAACCGAAACCCAATCACGTGTGTGTCACTGACCAGTGACAAGAGGAGAAAAGTTCACGCCGAGTGTATTGACTGGAGGGAAGGGCAGGAACGGTGCAGCAGCGACGGAGTCCTGTTGTTGCCCCGATGCTTGCGGTTGACCTGAAACTTGCTGCTGCTGTCGGAGAAGGTCACTGAGAGTCTGCTTTAACCTGTAAAAACACGATAATCTATCAGAACCAATGAAATTAAGCCTGTCAGTGATGTGTGGTATGTGTGTGTGGTATGTGATGTATGCATGCGTGTGTGTATACCTGTTGACATTGTTCTGTTGCCAGGCTAGTTGGGTGTAACACTGGTTGAGCTGGTGCATGATGAGGGGCACCTGCGTCGAGCTCAGGTTATTCGACAGCATGTTATACGGCGCCGTCAACATTGACTGCAGCATGCAGGAAAGAGTCTAAAAGAAAGAGACCACACACACACACACACACACACACACACACACACACACACAGAGAAAACATTAATGAGGGAAAAACACCAAACCACAATATGTTTTCAGATGAAGTGTGTGTCTGTGCGGGTGTGTGTGTTCACCTGCTGGTCCTGTAGCAGCATCTGACACATAGAGGTGCTGAAGTCCAGCTGTCTCTGCAGATGTGAGGCCTGCTCCTGCCAGTGTGTGTGAGTGTGTGTGACGCTCTCGGAGGTGGACAGGTCCGCAGCCCAGCGTAGGTTTTCCTGCCTCTTTGCCGCTCTGGGATTGGGACAAGGCCGAGATCTGGTGCAGCGTGGCGATGGAGATGAACCCTTTACGCTACAATTGAAGAAAAAAAAACAAAAAACAGACTGATTATGTAACAAACACAAAAGGAAGTGTGTGTCCATTGTGTGTGTGTGTGTGTGTGTGTGTGTGTGTGTATACACACCTGTCTCTGTTCTTGCTGCTGCTGCAGGGTTTCCTGTTAGAGTACGAGTGTGGCTCATCGCTGGAGCTCGACTCTTCAGCTTCTTCCTCGTCTTTATCGTCGTCGTCGTCCTCCTGGGCACCAGGTTCAGACGGGTCATCTTCACCATCGTCCTCAGGACACCGTGTGGAGCCGCCCCACGTCGCCATGGTCCTGCCAAACATCCACAAATCACAGATCAGTCAATAGTTAATAATGAAAAAGAAGCACTAGCTGTTTCATTTACATTAACACTAGGATAAAATCTAAACAAAAAAAATGTGTGTTAACATAAGTATACGTGTGTATATTTCTAGGGGCAGCTGTAGACTTGTGGTTAATGAATTAGTCTTGAGAACCAGAAGGTTTAATCCCCATAACAGACAAGACTCGATTGAAGCGAAGTTCTTGAGCCCCACTGATCTGGACATGTCTTCAGTAGTGAAAGCATTGTCAGAGACCTTTAGAACTGATGTAGCCGATTCCAGCGGAGTCTAGTTGAACAGACATGACTCCCTCTATTAAAGCAATTAAACCAGACAGACCAGCACTCAGACTGAAGGAATGCTTAAATCGAGTCAGCAAATCCACACAAGGCCTCTTTATTGTATTTATTTATAACCCGGACGTGGACACTGTGGCACACAGACAGAAGACAGACCCTATTCATATGGTCACAACCCGGACATGGACTCCAGGATCCCTGATCTGAACTCACAATTCATTACCGCAAGGACACACATGGTCAACAGCGCCACCCGAAGGTGTGACCCTCAGGTCGGTCTCGGTGGTGCGGGTTTCAACCCTCTGCCACTTTGGGATCCCGTCGGAGCGCCTAATACTAGACTTATCGTATGCAGAGCTGATCAGTCTTGAGGTGGACACTGCGTCAGTAACATTCTAACAAGTTTGACTGAGGTACACCTCACATCACAGAAGGTGTTGCGCTAGAAGAGCTCATCGACAACCCAGACACACCGACTTGGCCCCCAACTGAAGTGTTAGCACAGCGATCAGGCAGGTGGGTACCGTTCTCTACCCTAATCGAGGGGAATTCAGTGTGGCGGGTTGATCTGACCGATCGTTGTTTTGTGTCCTGTCCATTGAATCCATCACACAACCAACCCCAAACCCGCACAGACAATTCCAACGGGATGGGGGAGGTCTATGACGACCTCACCTGAAGCACAAGCTGAACCGTACTTCGTACGTTCTTGTGGCCCAAGTTGAGCAGGTGCTTAATGAAGCCAGCGCCGTTTTGAGGTCCTCGTCGTACACCGATTATCGTTTGCCAAAGATTTCTTGGATTGCGGCTTAACCCCATTACACACGGTTCTCATTCCCACTAATCTTGTTGGAATAAAAGGATTGTAATGGACCAAAACTATGGCGTCAAAATAGGATCAAAAGTTTTGCGCACCAAAAAACAAAATCTGCACTCTCAATTACAAAATATAATTTACTGGTTACAGATTTTGTTTTGTTGCTGCACGTATTTTTTTTTTTGGTGAACAAAACATTTGATCCTATTTTGACGCCATAGACCAAAACCTAAGTGATTCACAGAGTTTCCCCAAATGCTATTATCAATGTTAATAAATGTTTTCTTTTATCTTTTAATTCTATTGATAATACTTCACGTGTATATTATCCTTTACCGTTGGTTCTGTTGTTATTGCCACATTAGTGTTATCGCTGTTATGGTTATGAATGTTATTCCTTCACCAGTTAACGTTTTGTTGTTAATCCGTTGCTACTGATAGGGCTAAAAACATGACTTGTCTCACATAGAGAAGAATATGACTCAGGCAACAATGGAATAGACTTAAGACATTATTTAAGTTATATGTATATGTCTATGTGATGGAGATGGCTATTGTCAAATTACTAACCTTCTTCAGGTATTCCAACGTTCCACTGTATTACCCATGTAAGATGTCACATGACAATTTCTTACAGTCTCACCTCACGGCGTCATCTCGATTGTACACATCTCGTATTTTTCTTAATACTTTAGTCTACTTTGATTTGATCATTTTATTAATAAACATGAAATAAACAATAAAAATATTCTTATTCAGCTGAATAAAGTGGTGTGATTGTCATTTGGTCAGAGATTTTTTTTTTGGTATGACAGAAAAATCCTAAATGATTTTCTTAAGTCCTTAAATAAAAATTAAGTGGTTCCTGCATAATAAATTATATTTAAATTGCTCATATTGCTACAGTTCACTGCCACATGGTGTGGGTTAGTGTGTGCGTTTGGTTAAATGTGGAGGACAATTCCACTACAGTGGTCCAAAAAAAAAAAAAAAAAAAAAAAAAGGTAGTTCACCTTCACTATAGCAGGTGTGTGTGTGTGTGTGTGTACCGGTCATCCTGGGTGAAGCTGTGTGTAGGGTGCGAGTCGCTTCTCCTCTGCTGCTCGGCCATCAGACTTTCCAGATGTTTCCGTCTTTGCCTTAGTTCTTCTCGCAGGACCTGGTGTCTGTGCATCTCGGACCACAGCTGAGAGGCATACAGACATATACATCAGTGATTCTGTGTACGTTTGTGTGTGTGTGTGTGTGTGTGTGTGTGTGTATATATATGTGTTTGAGACAGAAACACACCTCGTTGTCGGTGATGGTGACAGGCGCAGGCTCGGTGGTGTGTTTCAGCACGGCTGTGTTACTCTTGGCTGACGTGGCTGGCGTCACCGCGGGGGTGGAAGCTGCGGGAGGCTTCATCATCACCGCGCCGCTCGCCGCGCTCGACATCGACAACTGCGCAGGAAGCAGGTTCAAAAACAGGAAGTAGGAACAGGGCACTTCCTGCTCTGGCAAAACAACAAAACGTGCTACAGGAGGGACTTGGGTACCTGTAAGTCGGGACAAGACCACTGCAGGTCCTGGATTTTTCCCTGGATCTCCATGAGTCTCTGTCTCTCCTCATGAAGCTGCTTCAGCTCCTGCTGCTGCTGTCTCAGCTTCTCCTCGTACAGCTTCTCCCTGACACACACACACACACACACACTCTATCCATCTTTATCCATCTTTAGAGCCATTTTTCTTAAACACTATTCCGTCACACACCTGGCCTTGTCCGTGAGCGCCAGCTCTCTCTTGGCTTTACTTGAAGTTGCTCTGGTGTTGTTGGGTTGCTGCTGCAATCCTTCATCCTCATTGGCTGCCGTAGTGTCCGTGTCATCGCTCTGCCCGACACACACACACACACGCGCATTATTAAACCAGGCTTCATGCTCTCACCATTCATCTTATTGCTCAGCTCTCGAACTCGTAGACGATGGCGGACCTGCACCATGGCGACGAGTTCGCGGAGCTGCTGCAGCTTCTGCTTGGCCGTATGAAGCCGGTGAACCTTCTGAGCGAACTCAGCGTCCTCGCCGATGCTGCTCCGGCGGCTGGAGGCTGACCCGGAGCTCTCTCTTCTCTCACGCCTCGCTCGGCCGTCTCTGCCAGCGCACTCGTCATCGTCCACCTCGTCGTCGTCTCCGTTCCCGTGCTTCGTGCCGTTGTAGGAGCCATCGCGATTGTACTGGCACTCTAAACACAGGAGATGCTTTGGTCGACCACAATAATAATAATAATAATAATAATAATAATAAAAGAAGATAAAAAAAAAAAAAAAGAAACGTGGTGGTCAATGCGACGCTGACCAATGACAGACGGGATGTTCAGGCTGCGCAGGTTAGCAGCTGAGCGGTTGTTGACCTCACACTGGAAGTTCAGCTGGCCGACCCGGTTGTTGGAGCTGCCGCAGGCATTGGTCACTGTGTTCATGTCCACCCAGTTGGATGTAGACTGAGGCTGAGCAGGGTTTCTGACACACACGCACACACACAGCATTTTGTTTGTTTGGATTATAAGAACATCGAGTCCTTTATCACTCAGACGTACGAGAACATAATCTGGTACCTTATGTTAGTGACGGGTTCTCGGTTCTCTTGTTCCGAATCGAACATGGCCTCGAAGATCGACCCCTCTTCGGTCTCGTCCTCTTCTTCTTCGTTTACGTTCTCGTTCACCGTGTCCACCATCATGTCGGACGTCTGCTCGTAGTACTGCACCAGCTCTCTCAGCTCGTTCAATCGCTTGTGGACCTCCTTCAGCTTCCTGTTGTGGAGGAAGAAAAAGAAAGTTCGACCGATTGGCGATATGAAACAAATGCGTAGGAAAAATAAATAAATAAATCCGATATCTCAACGTCCACGGGTGTTCTTTCAGTACCTCAGCTTTTCAGCTGGATTTCCTCCATCGTCATAAGAAGAGGAATCTTGTCTGGCTACGCACACGCCGCTCCCTTCTCTCCCTGACGTCGAGGGACGCTCAGAAACTCGCTGAGATGCACCACGGCCTGTAAAACAGGCTTTGTTAGCCAAAATAAATTTCAATTTACTACAAGATCAAAAAGGCCCGAGTTATTCGGTAGTGTACGACTAACATGTATGTATATCTGCTAATCACGACTACATACATGAGCTGTTGTTTAGTGTCTGATCTCGGAGCGAATGAAGCTCCTGCAGTATTTTGTCCATTGTCTGTTTCTTGTCCTGGAGCTCCTGTAGTTTGGTGAGCTTGGCGCTAGCCGGGGAGGCAGACGCACCAGCAGCGTCGGTGCTTGCGGCGGCGAGGGTTTGCTGCGCCCGGGGGCTGTGGGTGGAGCGAGAGCGCGAGACCTCTCTGGACAGAGACAGACTCTCAGCCTGACGCCGGTTATCAGGCACCGCCTGAGACTGACAAAGAACAACGATCAGCACCAGGGTTACAACCTTTACACCAGCCAGACCTTGTCCGTGTGTGTGCGTGTGTGTGTCTGTGTGTACCCGAGAGTCATGCAGCTGGTTGTGGAAGCGCCGTATGAGGTCATTGAGTTCGTCGTTGAGTTCTGATGTGATACTGACACCCGAGACGCTTCCTGTGGTCTCGGTTACGACTGAAAGCGAGAAAGAGGCATGAACAGTGACATAAAACACAGCATACGAGACTAACAACAGAGCCTCTGTGTGTGTGTGTGTCTAACCGGTGTCATCCATGGCGTGTTCGGCTCGGTTCTGCATGGTGAGCAAAGCAGCCTGGCGGTTCTGCAGCTCTCGGAGCTCCTCCTGCTGCTGCAGCATCTTCTGCAGGAGGTCGTGTTGCTTGCGCAGGTTCTCCAACTCCTCCTTCTGCTGACCCCCGACCCGGTAACACTGACAAACGGACAAAAAAGAAGAAGAGTGAGAACGACGGAAGATGAGAATGAGAGAGAAATGAGTGCAAAAATTGATATGAATAAGCAAAGAAAAAAGGACCAAAGCAGGACGACACATAGATGCAGGAGAAACAGAAATGAACAGATCATCAGCCACACGTTTTTTATTATTAATAATAATAACGATAATAATAATAATAATAATAATAATAAGTGTGAGACTGAACACGAGGCTGTGCTGACATGAGGAGGTGAGAGAAGGTGCGTTTCAGGTACTCACGGTGGGGTCTGCGGCTTCTGACCGAGGCTCTAGTTTCAGAGACGTGTTCTCGGCCATCGAGCCCGAACACACCGCCGAGTCCACCGTGGCACCTTCATCCTCCTCCTCCTCCTCCTCGTTCTCTCTCGCCTGCAACACAGAGCGAGTTCGGTGTTTAATACCGACGTCACCTGTACAGCCCGCACGGGTTTCCATTAATTTCACATTCATTTGCGTTCATGAAGAATTTGCTCCACCTTTTCAGGAAGTTAATACAGCGGGACTAGGGGTGCAGATAAAAAAAAAAAAAAGATTCTTAAAAGAATCGTGATTCCTAGTGATTCTGAATCGTTGCGTTTTTATTAAGCAAGTTTTATTTTTGCTGCTCCGACTCCTGAGTGTACTGCATATCACATTACTAGTGGTCCACTAGTCCACTGTAGACGAGGGCCGTCTGGGCCACCGTACAGCAAACTAGTTATTAGCTCATTTTGTCTGAATGGAGGCTGTTGAGTCATTCAGACACAATGATTCTGAATATAAACACAGAATGTGTGTGTGTTTTATTTACAGTTCAAGGTGTAATACACTGTGGTAGACTGAAATCTGTGTTTACTTTTGTATTCGTATATTTTGAATCATTTAAATTATTGATTCATTTTTTTTTATTTATTTAAGAAAAATCCGGACAGCTAACTGAACCTATTACTAGGTTAATGAAAAAAGATTTGATACAGTAAGGAGCCTAAAAGTATCATTTTAAACAAACGTTTTATTTGTTTACGCTGTCGTTTCATCTCGTCAACCACAGAATTTCGATTCTGAATCGAATCAGACGCTGGGAGATTCACACCGCTAACAGAAACGTTGACATTTTACTGCCGTGTTTGCCAGCGCCAGACGACATGCCAAAGTGAGAGTGTAAATCAAGCTGAGAGAGAGAGAGACAGAGAGCAAGAGAGAGAGACCTACATACAGCCTACCACATTCATCAAGCGTACAGAAAAGCGTTTACACACACACACACACACACACACTTAAAACACACAAGTGAAACTAACCAACTCTTCACAAAAAACCCATCAGATCAAAGTGAAGTGAATTACAGAAGAAAAGGACGAGACAATGGAACAGAGCTGAACGGGTTCTCATGACTAACGCTAGTTTAACTGGAGGCCTGCTGCTATTGTTCTGAGTACAGATTTAACAGCAGAGCTTCAGATCATTGTATCACTGAGCAGAATAAATACCTGCACTATTCAAACACACATGGAGGAGAAAGTAACAGAGAGAGAGAGAGAGAGAGAGAGACACAGAGAGAGTGACAGAGATAGAGAGACAGAGAAAGGAAGAGAGAGAGACAGAGATAGAGAGAGAGAGAAAGGAAGAGAGAGAGACAGAGATGGAGAGAGAGAGAAAGGAAGAGAAAGAGAGAGATAGAGAGAGAGAGAAAGGAAGAGAAAGAGAGATAGAAAGAGAGACAGAGAGAGAGACACAGAGAGTGTGACAGAGAGACAGAGAAAGGAAGAGAGAGAGACAGAGAAAGAAAGTGAGAGAGACAGAGAGAAAGGAAGACAGAAAGAGAGGAGACAGAGAAAGGAAGAGAGGAGACAGAGAGAGAGAGACAGAGAAAGGAAGAGAAAGAGAGAGATAGAGAGAGAGAAAGGAAGAGAGAGAGACAGAGATAGACAGACAGAGAGAGTGACAGAGAGACAGAGAAAGGAAGAGAGAGAGACAGAGAGAGAGAGAGACAGACAGAGAGGAAGAGAGAGAGAGAGAGAGATAGACAGAGAAAGAAAGTGAGAGAGACAGAGAGAAAGGAAGATAGAAAGAGAGGAGACAGAGAAAGGAAGAGAGGAGACAGAGAGAGAGAGAGAGAGAGAGAGAGAGAGAGACAGAGAGGGTAAAAAAACAAAGTAGACAGAGTAAGAAAGACACAGAAAGAAAATCAGAGGCAGAAAGAGCGAGACAAGGAGAAGTAGGTAGACAGAAAGCGAGACAGACAAACAGCTGGATGTTAGCTTGTGTCGTACCATTTCTCTGAGCGCTTTCCCTACTTTTATTCTCCTCACTGATAAAATAAACTCTCGCTCCCGTAAAGACAAAAACACAAAATCAGGCTTTTTATTTCATCGTTAAATATGAATAACGGCTAATAAAACATACAGAAACAATATAATCACACACAGACAAACATACATGCAGCAGGACAGTAGAGAGACAGAGAGAGAGAGAGACAGGGAAATCGTGTGTGTGTGTGTGTGTGAAACACTAACCAGCATCTTCTGCAGAAACAGTAGGTACGACTTCTCCTGCTCCTTCAGGTGTGTGATCAGGTGAGAGAGGCGCTCGACGTTAGCCGGAACGTCGTTCTTTTCCAGCAGGTCGTCTCTCATAGAGCTGGCTCGGCTGATGTACTCGCGGATCTGCACCAGCTTACTGACCACCTGTCTCACACACACACACACACACACACACGCTTTAGTGTTAAGAGAAATAGAGTGAGGGAGAATCAGACGTGTAAAGAGAGAAAGAGAGAGAGAGAGGAGGATCTACAGCAGCTTAGAGACACATAGATGTACACACTCTCTCTTTACCAGCAGGAGGGGGGGAGAGCGAGAGAGAGAGCGAGAGAGAGAGAGGAGGCACAGCAGTGGCGTATTTTTAAACTGTGGCCTAAATTCACCACAGAGCTCCAGCTCTCATCTGTGCTCCAGTTTCTGTCAAGATCAAACCTAATTTTCTCTCTCTCTCTCTCTCTCTCTCTCTCTCTCACACACACACACACACACTATTTAAAACTACATGGTGTTTATTTTGTATTGTTTAATAACAGGCATGTCTGTAGAAGTTACCTGGCTACTGTCGATAGCCGGTTCTCGTCTCCTGTCCACCTGAGATGCTCCTGAGGTTCTCTCGGCTCTGTGCGGCTCTTTAACGGGTATGACGGGCACTGGGGCAAACAGCTCCTTGCCCGGGCTCTGCTTCTTAGACTCTTTACCCCCTGTAGTGGCAGCAGGTGGGGCAGAAGCGGACGCAGAAGCAGGGGCAGAAGCAGACGAGTCTCTGCTCTTGTTAGTGTTGACGTGCAGTGAGAGAAAGTTAAAGGGTTTCCTGGGCTCAGAGGAAAGCTGCCGCTGGTTGTTGGCTGCAGTGACGCGGCCCTGAGAGTCGCTGCCGATGCTCCTCTGTGGACGCGGATAAAAAAAAACCTGATCACGCTCTCTCTCTTTCTCTCTCACACACACACACACACACACACACACACACACACACACACACCATACAACATCTTTACTGCATCCTGAAACTAATCCTCTGGACTTCATCTAGGATTTCGTTTTTATTCTCATTTTAAGCGTCATGGTGTGTTTGGTTTCCTTGTTTCGAACACTTGCTAGGGCCCTCCCCTCTTCTGAGATCTGGTGACTTGACTAAACCCCGAACACATGCGAGTGTTCCTCTAACCATAATCTGGTGTCTGTAGACGTGTATGGCGTTACATTGCCTGTTAGAGGAGGACAACCCTCCTTGGAGGTGTCCCCGGGTCCCGTAGAACGGCGGATGACCGGTGCCTTACCTCGTCCAGGTCGGTGAAGTTGATCCGCTGCCGCAGTCGGTCGAGCTCGGCCTGGTCGGGAACGGACATCTGTGTAGTGTACTTGGTGTGAGAGAAGAAATGTGGCGTTCGCGCTCGCCTGCGCCCCGCCCCCGGAGTCGACTCCGGGGAGATGTCGTTGGTTAATCGGCTCTCGGACACGGCCGAGAGCTTCTTCTTGTTCTTCTCTGACGAGCGGTTGGCCTTTTTCTGCTGAACGCCCCAGTCCTAGGACAACCACAAAACATCTGTTAAACATGTAAAGCCTAGTATTCAGTGTGGCACAACATTACATGTACAGTTATGTTAGCTAAGTAAGTCACTGCCTTATAGAGATAGAGGTCAGGGAAAATCCTCTCCACTCATCTAGCTCAGATGAGCTCTTTAATCCTTGTATTTATTGTTTATGTTTATTTTTTATTCTTTAATTAATTTTTGTTATAATTCTTATAGTCATTATAACGTTTTTAAAATGATAAATCACATAAGTGTGTGTGTGTGTGTGAGAAAGAGAGAGAGACTAACAGAGACAGATAAAGAAATACTGACACACTGAGAGACGTAAGAGACAGAGAAAGAGATGAGAGAGAGAGAGACCGACAGACAAAGTGAAAGAGAGATGAAAAAGAGACACACAGAGACAGACAGAGATGGGGAGAAAGAGAGAGTGAGAGAGCGAGAGAAAGTGGGAGTAAGAGAGAAATGGAAGACACTGAGACAGAGAAAAAGAGAAACAGTGATGAAAAAGAGAGAGTGAGAGATAGAGGGAGTGAAAGAGACAGACAGAGAGAAAGAGCGAGAGAGAGAGAGATGAGAGTGAGACAGAGACAGAAAGAGCGAGAAAGATGACAGTGAGAGAAAGAGATGAAAGTGTGAGACAGAAAAAGAGAGAGAGATGAATGAGTGAGACAGGTAGAAAAAGCGAGAAAGATGACAGTGAGAGACAGACAGAGAGCAAGAGAAAGATGAAAGAGTGAGAGAGAAAACAAGAGAGAGAGATGAAAAAGTGAAAGAGATGAAAGAGTGTAAGAGAGAGAAAGATAAGAGAGAGAGACCATATTGTTGAGACGGTCATCCAGGCTGCTGTTGCTGATGGTCCAGTTGTGCAGCTCCTGTTCATCGTCAAACAGAGCTCCACCTGTCGCCATTTTATTGCCTCAGTACTTACTGTGGAACACACACACACACACACACACAAACACACAAACACACAAACACAAACACACACACTTGTCTCATGACTTCTGCAAGAAAATCCAATTGACATAACTGATAATGCAGATGATTCATGCTGGACTGAACCCCAAAATTAACCACGGTCATTAAACTTTAGGCTCCTGGATTTGATCTTTTATTATATTATACAAAAAAAAACCCCCCTCAAATGTCAGAAGGATTAGATATCCTTATTTCTATGGGGTCATCACAAACATATTAAAAACAAGTACACACAAAAAAAAAGTCCCACAGTTTTCAATCTCCTAACTAAACTGTACAGTGTGTCTGTGTGACCATGAAAGTGATCGAATAACAGCGAGTCATTTGACACCTCAAGCTCAGGGCCGATTAACTGCTGCATAAACATAAAATCCCTTAAAACACACACACACACACACACACACACACACACACCCCTCCGTGGCTTCTTCTGCTTTATCGAGACCAAACAATCGGCTGTGAATAAACTTCAGTAGAGACTTTAAAGACTCATAGTGAAAAAAAAAAGTTCAATCCTGAACAAATAAATAAGTGCAACGTAGTCCAAAACGTCCATCATATTAGTGTGTGTGAGACCTTTTAAACTCTTAAATCCACTCAACTATTCAGGCTGATCAGCCCGGATTAAAAAGCCCAAACTCCACCCTATCATTTATATTGTGTTGTTTTAGCTGTGTGGTTTTTAGTGTGAAATGACAGAAAGGTAAAGAGAGAAAAGAGCTTATTACTGCAAAAAACACAATCTTTACCAACCTGACTACACATATTCCATTTATTTACATTAGATTTAACTTCATGTCATTGTGCACAGTAAAGGTATAAAGCTAATGAAACACAGCCAGGCTAACCAGAAGAACACCATACAGTATTAATTACAATACTACAGTAAAGTGTGTGTGTGTGATGCAAATGTGCGCTACAAACACTAAATATCAACAAATCTAAAGAAACACACACACACTGAGCTAAAAAGTTAGTTTTTACCTGCTGATTATTAACATAAACATATTTTTC
>JAOVVF010000033.1:10979217-10989574 GCA_028565595.1 Duopalatinus emarginatus | reverse complement strand
TATATATACGTATTTATAAAAGTAATTTTCTTTTCAGTATGTTTTGTTAAAAAAACATTTTAAAGCATATAAACAAAATGTTCTTATATACACTATACACATTAAACACACACACACACACACACTATATACCTATATATATATATATATATATATTATAAATATAAATAAATGTACATAATTATTTACCTCACACTCAGGTTAACAGTCCGCTCTGTTTTGAATAATGTTTGTAAATAAATGTCTGAGTGTATTAAAGCTGAGCTGCTCCGTGCTGAAGCTGATGGACACCTGAGGTAAAAAGTGTGAGACGGCGGGAGAAAGTCCAGCATCACTGCCGCCTCACTGACTCATTTTCCCGGGTTTCTCTCTCTCTCTTTTGTTCCGTTTGTGTTACTATTTGACTTGTAAACCAGGACAGTAATTTAAACCGTTGTCTCCTTGGAGGTAACTAAAAACAAACTTTCACACACCTTCTCTGTCCCTCCCTCTGTCTCCTCTCAGGACGGGTTTAGCCTCCGAAGCTAACCTTTTCACCAGCTTTTATATCTATACAGGGTGCGCGCGCATCCAGGAAGCAACAGATGGCACGAGGTGCCGTCCCCATGGCAACACTCGGCACCCCGCGAAAATACAGCGGTTGCACGTGCGATGAGACAGTCAGTGCGCCCCCCGCCCCCCCCTCTCTCTCCTCTCAGGTTTAATAGAGTGAGAGAAATGCACTGTTTTTAATTGTATGTTAATTTAAACATACACAAACACACTGCTGGAGTCATGTGACTGGTTTAATGATATCTTTACATGCATATGATATTTATTAACAGTTTGTCTATAAACACTAAATATGAAGAATTGTAAACAAATACACACACACACACACACACACACTGAGCTGATAAATTACTTTTCACCTGCTGAGTCTTAAAATAAACGTCTTTTTCTGTGAGGATTAAAAAAGATTTAAACTAAAATGACCTACTTAGTTAGCTAGCATTTATAACAATAACACAAGGCCAAACTTTAACATTCCTGCACAACAACTTCAAGTTCTACCCTAGCTAGCATGCTAACATCCCTTAGGCGACTCTAAATGTCAATCATCCAGAAATGTTAAACCCTTATTACACATATGAAGAGCTTAAATGCTTTAATATAAACATAGATTTCTGAACAAGTTCACAAAAACATCCATAACACTGACTAGCAAAGTCAGCCAGAGTCCATCCTAATTCCATCCTGATCCCTACGCATGCGCACTACACCACAATGGCAAAGAGTAGGATTCCGCGCCCTACCTAGTGCACTCAATCGCGGTTTAAGACACAGCCGTGATTTCTAACCGAAACTAGCGCTATGACGCTTACTAACAAGGCTAGGTGTAAAATTATTACATTACCTTCGTGTTCCCGTGTACGATCCGCTTCTATTGTAGTGCATTCGCGACCGAATACGGCCTGTCCAGGTTTACTGAAGTGAACAATATTGCAGAAAGAAGGAGCTTCGTGCGCTGGTCCGCGGCTCGTCAACGCGCCGCCATCTTTCTTTCTCCACACAGATCCGCGGAGTGATACCAGGTGCGTAATGTGTCCCAAATGACATCACATTAACACACAAATATGACGTGTAATTATGTTTTAATATAACATTAATGCGTTTGGTCTGGTAAAGCTTTAATAATATACAGCAAATAAGTTACACGGGATGAAAAATCAGAGGCGCTAGTTGTTTACGCGGATGCAGAAAAGCCCAAGGTCAGTGTGTCAGAGTGCCCTATAGGAAACATGTAAAGTTGTGGAAGATGCAGATGTTCAATGATCCTGGTGATGAACTCTGCTTATGCAGTTACTAAATTAACATCTTTACTACAAAATAAACACAATAAAAGTTTAAGAATTGATATCAGAAGCATTAAATGACATTAATAATTCCCTCAGTCCTGTTTACAGGCTCGTATTACTGCAGGTTACTCCATGTCCAATTAACTTTTATTAATGAGCTGATTAATTAAACTCAATACACATTAAATCTAGGAAATGTTCAGGAATTGGAGACATTTTGACGTATTTACATACGGGACATCTGTAAACCAGCCTTGTGATCAGAAGGTCATTGGTTTGATTCCTGCACTGCTTTAAGTCTTAGTTTTTTTGGGCTGAATTTGAAATTATTACTATAAACTGTATTTGTGAACATTTGTGAATTTGTGAAATTCTCAAACGTATCTGTTGTTGTTAATGTTTCTGTAGTCTGTTGGGATTTTATGGTGGGTGTAGCTATGTGGGCTAGCCCCATGCCCAACCCTCTCACCTTTGCATTCAGGCCTGGGATTAGCCAAGCCGTGTCGACGTGTAGCAGAAGACACAACGATTACCAGCACAAAGTGACATAAAGACAAACATGGAAGCCCCAAGGGAAAGAAAAAGAGGCCGTCTGAAAAATCACCTGGCAACATCAAGACCTCCAGGCATTCATCAAGATGGGCCTTGGACCTGGAGCCAGCTAGGACATGTTCTCGGATTTGGTAATTCTCTTGGTGAGACGCTATTCACCAGGTGGTGTGATAGGACTAACTAACTAATTTAATTTACTTATTTTGTATTATATAAACTTGTCAGTATCTTTGTGAATCAGTAAATTTGTGGTTTAAACCTCAGACCTCAGATACCTACAATTTGTCCTATTTTAAGAAACCCTATAAAAACCGTTCTGTGATGCCGTCTGATTATCTACACAAACAGAAAACAAATTGTCTGCCAAACGTCATGTAGCTGAGAATATGACTTCAGTAGGTTATTGCTAAAAATCAAATGTTTTTGTTGTAGTCACAGCATCTGGCCAGTAGATTTGACACAATCATGAAATGGCGTGATTGTGTGTCATCTATGAAAATTGCTGCTTCACGGCTCTGGGGTTCAACCCTGAACTGAAGTTACCAACTCAGTTACCAACAAGCTCTTCCGGTGTGACTTCCGGGTTTCTTCACGGTGTCCTCTCAACCTCCAAGAACACCAAGCTAAACCTTCATGTGAACGTGTTTCTCAACCAGGATGGATTCCTGCCAGGGATAGACTCCAGATTCCAACACTGCTTTGACAGAAAGTACTTTCTCTGTGGTAATACCTGGTTTTAACCACTAGATGTCAGGATTGCTGAAGAAAAACAAAAAAGTTAGTATTCCTCTAATCCGTTTTGTCCATCAGGAATGCGGTTTGTCTGGAGCCCACTTCATTGGGTTCATTGGGTGCAAGACAGATATACCCCACTAGACAGGGCGTCAATCCGTTGCAGCGTACCACACGCACACTCACATATAGGGCAATTAGGCACACCCGATTCACCAACCAAGTGCGTTTTTCAGGAGGTGGGAGGAAACCAGAGCACCCTGTGAAAACCCATACAGACACAGGAGGAACACACCAAACTCCTCACAGTGTTTGGTGTGAGACCAGAGTGAGGCTTGAACCAACAACTCAACATATCTGGAGCTGTTACCTGCGGCACCACTGTGCTGCCCTACTCAAAAAAATACACATAAATAAACCATACATGTCAAACTCAGTGTTCAGATAATGTTTAATCCATCATTTGAAATAAAACACAAAATGGATAAAGTATTTCGGTTTTGAGATGAAGGAGACATTCACTCGTATAGTTTCTGGTTCAAGCCGTTACAGTAAAACTGTCTGAGGGAAAGGACAATACATTCAAGAGCTTCAGGAGAAGGCCAGATAGATATTTGGATTTCTGTGCATGCAGTATTGTTTACGGATCAGTACTTTGGACCAAGAAATAGCATTTAAGTTTATATAATTTATATATATATTTCTTATAACTACCAGTTTGTGAAATATCTTCAGTGTTGGTTACATTTCAAGCAGACTTAAGCTTTATCCTTTCAAATCATGAACACAATGTCTTCCTATTTCTTTTAGAAAAGAAAAGTGAAATGCAAACTCCATAGTAGAACAAGGAGAAAGAGTCTATTTACAAACCCTGAGGTGTGTTTTCTCCTTTAAAAAAAATAAAAAATAAAAAATAAAAAGAAAAGGAAATGGCAGAGCAAGGCATGTTCCTCGGTCTGGAAGTGCGCATGTGCAACATCGACTCTGTCCCGAACGCACGTTCTCATTAGAACATCGGCCATTTCAGGAAACAGACAGGTGAGGTCGATTAAAAAAACAAAAACAAAAAAACGTATAACAGGACCGGTAAAATGTCTACAGTGGTTCAGGGTCAAAGGTCATCTAGGTGAATCAGGGGAGCTGGGAAAGGAAGCAGAGTTTCGTGGTGAAAAGCCGTTGTGAAGTTTCCACAGCAGCTCCTCGTTCTCCATCGAGAGCCTTTTGTTGGCTTTCGACTCTTTCTGCAGAGTCTGCTGGAGCATCGCCTGCTCCGTGGATAACTGCCTGAAGAGGAAGCCAGAGAGATAGAGAAATGAGCCATAGGCAAGAGGTTTGGTGAAATAGGATGGGGGATTAGGGAGACATATGTGTGTATAACTTGGGTAATGGTAGGATCTGTAGGTGGAGGTTTGATATGTGAGGGATAAGTGGGTTCTATAGATGGATAGATATGGGATGGATGGGAGATTGGGATGATTTACAGGTAAATGGATTGGGGATTGGTAGGATCTATAGGTGGACATTGGATAGATAGGGGATTGGTATATTTAAAGGTAGATGGATTGGTAGGATCTATAGGCATATGGTTGGATGGACATTGGTTGGATGGGGGATTGGTGGGATCTATGAGTAGGTGGAGGGCAATAGGTAGAATCTAATATGGATGCATGTTTGGTATGATTTATAGGTATATGGATTGGGAATTGGTAGAATCTACAGGTAAATGGATTTGGAATTGGTAGGATCTATAGGTGGACATTGGATATAAGGGGGATTAGTGGGATTTAAACCCAGATGGATTGGGGGATTGGTAAGATCTATAGGTATATGGGTGGGAAATTGGTGGGATCTATATGTAGACGTTGGGTGAATAGGGGATTGGTGGGATTTATAGGTAGATGGATGGGAAATTGGTGGAAGCTATAGGTGGACGTTGAATGGATGGGGGATTGGTGTGATTTAAATATAGTTGGATGGGGGATTGGTAGGATCTAATATGGATGGGGGTTTGGTATGATGGTATGATGGTTGGATGCTGGGTGGATAGGAGATTTGTGGGATCTAGAAGTATATGGATTGGGAATTGGTAGGATCCACAGGTAAATGGATTGGGGATTGGGAGGATGTATAGGTGCACACTGGATGGATGGGGAATTGGTGGGATCTAAAGGTGCATATTGGGTGAATGGGGGATTAGTGGGGTCTATGGGTGGATGGTTGATGGACTGGTATGATCTATAGGTCTATAGTTCTATAGAGTGTGGAATTTGTAGGATCTGTAGGTACATGGATGGGGGATATGTGGGATCTATAGGTGGTTGTTGGACGGATAGGGGATTGGTGGGATCTATGGTTAGATGGATGGGGGATTTGTTGGACCTATGGGTAAATGGGTGGGGATTGACCTGATTCTTATCACACTGCTAGTCACTTGCTTATATTACTGGTTAGCTACATTAAACCGGTAGATTAGTATGGATTGTATTAATATGGAGTGTGTACCTGGACAGCTCTGCATGTCTGTCCATGCGGGCTTTATAGTCCTCGTTCTCCTGCTGAAGCTTCGTTACAAACTCCTCCAGTTTAGAGTTGGACTCGATCTATTAACAAAAGAACAGGTCATATTTACTCTTTAAGAAAATATGGAAATCTGTGTGTGTTTGTGGGGGTGGGGGTGGTGGGGGGTGGCTTACCAGCTTGTCCATCTGCATCAGTTTCTTGTCCTGCTGATGGAGCTGATTAGTTTTTATATCCAACACGACCCTTAGACTCTCTAGTTCCTGCTCAAGATACACAACCCGGGAGTCTCTCTGAAGAAAGAAAGAGACATGAGACACGGTGTGACTTTTTATACCAGAATCACTGCAAAATAAAACCAAACAAATAAATGATCAATCAATCAATCAATCATTTAATCAATCAATTGACAATCAACCAATTAACTGCTTAAATAATTCAATTAAATCAATTAAAATTAATAAAATATTTTTCTTTTTTTATTATCATTATTATTATTATTATTTATATCTTCTGCCTCCAGACCCTCCCCCCCCCCCTGCCTGCTTGGTGGAGGGCAGGGGGTGAGGGGTCGCAGTGACCAGCCACAGTGCTTTTTACAGTTCTTGGTTCAGGTAGCCGTAGGCTTGTGGTAAAGGAACCAGCCTGGGGGCCAAAAGGTCCCTGGTTCGATTTCCACAACCAACAAGACTCGACTAAAGTGCCCTTAAACAAGACACCCAACTGCTCCCCGGGTGCTGCTCTGGGCACATGCGCTTACTGCCCTCTAGTGTGTGTGTGTTCATTAGTGTGTGTGTGTGTGTGTGTGTGTGTGTGTGTGTTTCACTGCACAGAGGGGTTTTAAATATGCAGGTCAATTTTACTACACAGTGGTTGAAAGAGTAGTTCGCTTTGACTTTCACTTTCACCTATTCTGTATTTTTAATTCATACCGTATAAAGTGTATATTTGTGACGTACCTGGCTTTTGTCCGCGAGCGCTTTCCTTTTTTCCTCCGCCTCTCTCAGGCGCTCGCTCAGAGCCTCGTTCTCCTCTGTCAGTCTCGCAATCTTTTCCTGAACGGGACAAAGACACAAACAGAGGAGTAAGACACGAATGAAGACATGGCTGTGTGTGTGTGTGTGTGTGTGTGTGTGTGTGTCCTCACGTTCAGTGCAGCCTCTGAGCTTTTCAGTGTGTGGTCCAGCTCCTGTCTGTCTCTCTCATGCCTCTGTTGCAATTCTGCATCAACATAAAACGCTCTGATTAACACAGTTACAACCACACACACACACACACACACACACACACACACACACTCACCTGTTAACCTGTTTTCATATCCTTGTCTCAGCTCTTTCATCTGCTGTCCGTGTGCCACTTCCTGTTCCGCCCTCAGCGCTTCCTGTTTGCTCTTCACCTCCTCCACCTGTACACAGAAACACACCATCAGAAACCACCACTGGAAGTGAACGGCTAACCAGGTTAGCATTCGGACAGTCTGGCGTCATGCAGTGATTTTTGGACACGGCCCGACCTGCTGCCTCATGAGCGCCGTGCAGCGGTCCGCCTCGTCTTGATACGCCTGGTGGGCTTTGTCCCATTCGGACGAGTAGAAGTCCCTGAGTCGGTCCTCGAGCTGAGCGAGCTCGGCCTGGTGCTGCTGCTGCAACGTCGACACCGTCGCCTCCAGACGAGCGCACACACTCGCCTTCTCACACTCCAAACGCTCGCAACACACCACCGACTGAACTGCGGGTCACAGACAGAGTGTGTGTAAGAGACAGACTTATAATACACAAACACACACAGGTGTTTACACCATGGGGCATAAAAGGTGTGTTAGTTCAATTAACACAACAGGCAGTACATTCTTATCTCTCTCTCTATCTCTCTCTCTCTCTCACACACACACACAAGCTGCCAAATGGCTGCAGGGCAAAATAACACAGCTGCAATAGAACTTGTGCATGTGTGTGCGCGTTCGTTGCAGGTGTCTGACACACACACACACACACACACACACACACACACACACACACACACACACACACACACAGATTGGTTTGAATAAAATGAAATGCTTAAGTAAAACATGCTCACTGTTCACACAGTTCAAGTCAGGAAAACATGGTTGCTAGGCAACAAGAAATAAGCTAGCTAATGGTAACGCCCTAGCTAGCTAAATACATGTGTGTGTCTGTATGCATAAAGTCTTTTATACGTATAAATTGGCAGAGAATTGTTTCCTAGCTAGCTTCCGGCTAGCTTTTTTAGAATCGCTGACAGCCGCTTTAATGCTGTTTACTTTTTTAAAGTGTACTGAAGTGAGCCAATGACAGTCTTTCGGGTGTGTACACAGCAGAAAGTGGGCGTGGTCAGAGTGTAGATGGGCGCGGGATTCAAGAGCAGTCACAGAGGCATGTACACACACACACACACACACACACACACACACACACACACACACACACAGTTTTTGTTAATGAGAATCACGATCAAGAAAAACCTGATTGGAACAGGGTGAAAATGAAAGGTGTGTGTGTGTGTGTGTGTGTGTGTGTGTGTTTACCGAGTTCCTCTTGGAGGTTCTTCAGCTGGATGGAGATCTCCTTCTTCTGTTTTAGAGCGTCTTCCCTCTGTGGGGAAAAATAAAAAAATTATTAATTAAAAAAAAATCTATAATAATATCTAATATTATATAATATATTTTATTAAAAATAAAAATATAATAGTAAAATAAAAATAATAAAAAATACTATTAAATGATAATTAATCATTTATTATCATTATTTTAAATATATTAAAATAAATATAATTAATAGATAATAAAAATGAATATTTTAGTAAATAATGTTTATACTTTTATTGTAGTATAATTAATTTAACATGTCAAAGTAATTTTAGAATATAGAAAATATTACAAATATATAACTATACATCATTTACATTTTTTTCATACAATTATTTTGCAAAATATATAAACAAAGAGATGAATAACCAAACAATAAATAAAATAAATAAATAAATAAAAAACATGGTTTTTAATAATGTAAAACAAACTTTGGAAAAAAAAGTCTGGAAAAAATAGCTTGTGGGGACGGTGCGAAATTAACAAACTACACAACACACACACACACACACACACACACACACACACACACACACTCACACTCACACTCACACACACCTGTACAGGCATGAGAGAGGTCTGAGAAGTCATGACCCCTAGATTCTACTGGTGGAATTTATACTCCTGAACTAATCCAAAACAGATGCCACACACACACACACACACACACACACACACACACACACACACTCACACACACTCACACACACTCACACACACTCACACATTGACATAACTCCAGGATAACTGTCTTAGTGAACATATGAAAAGGACCGACCAAATTTCATGTGAAACTGCAAATTATAGCCACACACACACACACACACACACACACACACACACACACACACACACACACATTACCTTTAACTAGCGCAAACATTCCTGCAGAGCCGTACAGCTAAGCAACAGTACAAACAGACACACTGATGTACAGAATCTGGATGAAAGAAGAGAAAATGGAACAGCACCTTGGTTTTCCTCTTGGATTTCAGACGGACCAGTTTGCTCCCAGGGGAGCCCATGCTCTCTCTCTCTCTCTCTACCCCTTTTCTCTTTCTCTCTCTCTCTTTTCTCTCTCTCTCTCTTCTGCACTCCCTGACCACTCACTTCCCTCTCGCACACACTCGCACACACTCTCGTTTCCGAGAACTGGTTGGTCTGCCTGCACCTTCGAGCCAGCGCGCTGAGTTAAACTGAACCCTCCCCTCTGTATGTACGTAACAACCTACCATCCTCCTCCAGAGGAGGGAGAGAGAGAGAGAGAGAGAGAGAGAGACTGAGCAAGAGATGGATAGACAAACAGAGAAAGAGAGAGATGTATCAGTTGGACACACCATGACCACACAGTAACTTGGATAAGATTAGGAAAGAGTGAGTGGTAGATAAAAGAGAGAGAAGGAGAGAGAGAGAGAGAGAGAGAGAGAGAGAGAAAAGGAGCGAAAGACTGGTAGAAAAATGTGGGAGAGGCTACAGCAATATTTCAGGCGTTACACAACCAATGACGCCATTATCTAACAACTGACCCCTCAACTCAACTCAACTCAACTCAACTCCAGCCAATACTGCCTTATTAAAGCTGCAATATGAGAACACATACACACACTCACACACACTTTTACACACACACACTCACACACTCTCACACACACACTCACACACACACACTCACACACACACACTCACACACTCACACACATTCACACTCACACACACGGGTATGTGTGTGGTACCCTGGATTAAACCCAAAGTGGGTGCCTGGATATTATGAGTGGGTGTGGCCTGGATCAGATATTATGAGCAGGTGTGGCCTAGATTAGATATTATGAGTAGGTGTGGCCTGGATCAAATATTATGAGTAGATGTGGCCTGGATCAGATATTATGAGTAGGTGTGGCCTGGATTAGATATTATGAGTAGGTGTGGCCTGGATCAGATATTATGAGTAGGTGTGGCCTCGATCAGATATTATGAGTAGGTGTGGCCTCGATCAGATATTATGAGTAGGTGTGGCCTCGATCTGATATTATGAGTAGGTGTGGCCTGGATCTGATATTACGAGTAGGTGTGGCCTGGATCTGATATTATGAGTGGGTGTGGCCTGAAT
>JAOVVF010000033.1:10841822-10855701 GCA_028565595.1 Duopalatinus emarginatus | reverse complement strand
GTTACGACTTACTAACATTAACAAGTCATGTGTTTACTTAACATTGTAGAAGTTACGACTTACTGACTTTAACAAGTCATGTGTTTACTTAACATTGTAGAAGTTACGACTTACTAACCTTAACAAGTCATGTGTTTACTTAACATTGTAGAAGTTACGATTTACCAGTCCCACATTTATGTAACAGTTTAGACATTATGAATCACAGACGTTAACATATCATATGTTTATGTAGCATTTTAGAAGTTATGTCTGACTGGCGTTAGCAATTTTTTTGTCTGCGTAACATTTTAAAAGTTGCGACTCAATGGTGTTAGCAGATTTTAGGTTTATGTAACAATGCAGAAGTTATGCCTCACTGGTGTTAGTGAACATTACGTGTACGTAGGTTACGACTCACTGACATTAGCTTGTGGGTGCCTTGTTTATCATTATTCACTAAACACATTAGCATAGCTATTTTTACAGATATAAAGCTAGCTAGTAATACTTATGCATTAGAAAATTAGAAGTATGGTGAAATAATCAATGAGAGTGTGGTGTGATGAGACACTATTACAAGTATCAAGTGTTTTGCTCCGCTAAATCATAAGACGTGATTTTTATCTGTTTAGAGTTGCATGAACGTTAAAGTAAAGAAAGCTAAACGCTACAAAACTCTGAGCTGAAAAACAGTGTGAGAGAAAGACAGAGAAAGTGTGTGTGTGTTTGTGTGTAAGTGTGTGTGTGTGTGGGGGGGGGGGGCAATACTGGTAGATAAGCGAGGATTAGCTCATTACTGTAGCATATCCCAGAATGCTGTGGGGCAGAGGTCGTTAGCAGCCTAGACTGCCTTCAGCTTGTCATGGCCTCTGGCACTCATTCTGTCAGGATGTACGCCAGAAATTAAGTGTGTGTGTGTGTGTGTGTGTGTGTGTGTGTGTGTGTGTGTGTGTGTGTGCATTTTATTTTTGCTCCATTGCTTATCCGAATGTTTCTTAGCCTTACCAGTCTCGCTTATTCTCATGCTCGCGCGCTCACACACACACACACACACACACACACACACACACTTATTACCCCCTCCTTCTGTTACACTCCGTGATGTTTTTCACTTTACAGCCGAAAGTTGATCTTTTGTGGCCCGCGTCTCAAACACAGATCAACATCATTGGAAACCACAGTGTAAACACGTTCATACACACTACACACATTAACCACTTGTTCAAGAAACCGTAACACACACTCTTTACACATAAAACACACGCTCCACTAACACACGCCCCACTCTATCTTAGATGACGTCCCATTCTAAATCCACATTAGTAACAGCTTCTGCTCTTCTAGGAAGACTTTCAGGATTTCTGGAGCGTGTCTGTGCCAGCGTTAGTGAGGTCAGACACTGATACTGGACGACAGAACCTGGATCACAATCTCAATTCTAGTTCATCTCGTAGGTGTTTGATGGGGTTTTGTTGAGGTCGGGGCTTTGTGTGGACCAGTCAAGTTTTTCTACACCAAACTGACCCAATTATGTCTTCATGAACTTTGCTTTGTGCATGCTAGAACAGAAAATGGTCTTTCCCTCAACTGTCCCTACAAATATGGAAATTGTCCATAACGACCAAATGTTACAGTTGGCACAATGCAGTCAGACAGGTAACGTTCTCCTGTTCTCCAACCGCCAAACCCTCAAAGACTCATCAACACAGAAGACGTTTCCACCGCTCCAGAGTCTGATGCTTGGAGATGTACATCACCTTCTGCTTGGTGATGTAAGACTCGTATGCAGCTGCTCGGCTTGCCGTGAAGCTCCTGGTTTTTGTGCTGATGTTAATGCCAAAGGAACTCTGCGGTTATGGAGTCAGGAATACTCCTTCTGTAATAGTTTAGATTTATTCAATTCTGGCATGTTGGAACACGTCTATGGTGAGAACCGGAGCCGTCCTTATAACATACACAGAACAATCTACACACATTAAACCTAGAAGAGAGAAACGCTGTTATACACTGAAGTGCCAGAAAAACGTGTACACCAGTCTAATATTCGGTACGTCCCCCATCGGACCTGGAACTCACAAATTTGTAATAAACACCAGACGTCCTCCAGAATGCTCTGCAATTCTGTCGTATTCCGAGGTGGAGGATTCCTGTGTTCCGCAGCGTCTCACGTGACGTCCCGGATGTCTTCAATAACATCGAGATCTGGTGATTTAGGTGTGACTGACTAATTGCCAAGCTCACATGAGTGTTCCTCTAACCTTAATCCGCTCCAGAGTCTGATGCTTGGCCATGTAAGGTTCGCATGCAGCTGCTCGGCTAATGGAAATCCGTGCCGTGATGCTCCCGGTGCACGGTTTTTGTGCTGATGTTAATGCCAAAGGAACTCTGCGGTTATGGAGGCAGCAGAGTGTTGGGGACACAGTAACGCATTATGTCCCTCAATGCTCTGAGACTCCAGTCTGTAACTTTATGTGGTCAGACACTTCAGAGCTGACTTGTGTATATATATATATATATATATATATATATATATATATATATAATGTAGCTAGTATATATATATAAATATAATGCACACACTTTTCTAATCACTCTATTCTTCCACTCCTCATTTTTTCATTTCGATCGCCGCTTGTTCCACCCTGTTCCCGGGGTATCGATTTGCTGTTGTCATCTAATTGCTCTCTTGACAGGACAACAATATGGCGGCGTGATTGCCTCTCCCTCATCATACTGAAGAATTACGGTCACGTTCGGGCGAACACACACACACACACACACACTCATCATTTGCTGAGGCTGTATGAGAGCAGGACAGGATTTCTGTAGTAAATGTAAATATAGAGACAAGACAAGAGGATTGAGGACGGATATTTTTTAAGGAGACTACGACAGCCTCGGGTGAGAAAATGAGACTCTGTGCTGTATACCCGCCAGTTACTGATGAGGGTTCGGCCATGTTTGGGTCGGGTTTAGCTCGGGTCGGATGCGCATGGGGAATGTTCGGTACTTATCATCGTATCAAACCCACGGCTACTATTTTATATTACAGATATAGTTTGAGTTCAAAGCAACTCTGACTACATGCTTACTGGGTACTTTGTCTTTGGCAGCAGCAGAGCAGACAGATTTCAGATAAACTATGCTAGCTAGTCAAGAAGATCGCTAGAGTAGCAGTCCTGTCAGTATAGATTTAAAAAAAACAACTACACATCTCCAGGGATTGGGGGTTGTTGTGAGGGTGAGGGTGAGGGTTCGATCCTCATTTTGGTCTTTGAGGAGTTTGGGGTGTTCTCCCTAGGTTTAAATATGCGAGTCATTGAGCTTTGGACAAACCGCCACCCTGAACAACTGACTGACTGTGGTCATGTGATCCATCATTATGAGGATCACATGGATTCTATGGTGCGGTTTGGATGTTTTATCATTTTTATTCCGTATTGATTTTATCCGAGGCCTTTTCTTGTTCCATTTATCATACTCAGTGGAAACGGATCTTCTTAATGAAGCCATGAACACAGTGGCAACCTGAACCGAATCCAATTGCTTCCTGTACTTCCAATTATTTTAATATCAACTGCAAGGCAAATTAATGGCACTATGGTAATAAGGATGTAGAGAAAGGTCTCCTGAAATAATTCATTATGGGGTAAAAAAAGCAAAAAAACAAACAATGAGTCGTTTAAGGAGTTGATTCTTATTGGTGTCGACTCTTAGATTCAACTCTCATTGGTAAGACGATTTGAATCCTTTGACTCCGTAAAACAACGGTAATCACCACCGTCTCCTGTCAGGAAGACTTCTTATCTCATCAGTCACAGAAGACTAAAGCCATCTTCCCACCTATTCATCTTTTCTGCTGAGTCTGAATCAAAGAAATCGATTCTTTTAGTTGGTTCGCTTTAGTTTCAGACAGAGCGTAATTAAACAAACCGAAAAACAAAAAGCACTACAGATCAGTACTTTAGCTCACACACACAAACCCTTCTAGATGAGTCGATTCAGAGTCGTCTCGCTTTCAGGCGAATCTTTTGATTCGCTCGGACACTTTCTTTGAACAGAGGAGGTCAAAGCAGCCAAACATGTTGTCAATTGACACGTAATTATTACTTTTTCAGTTCCGGCAAATTGTGATACATTTCAATCAAACCCTGAGACTGGATTACTCCTTCTGTAATAGTTTATATTTATTCAATTTAAAATCTAATTCCGTCGCTATTTTCTGGCATGCTGGAACACGTCCATGGCCGAGAACCGGAGCCGTTCTAATGAACAAACTACACACATTAAACCTAGAAGAGAGAAACGCTGATAGACCCTGAAGTGCCAGAAAAACTTGTACACCAGTCCTGATACTTGGTACGTCCCCCATTGGACCTGGAATTCCAGACTTCCTCCAGAACGTTCCACAGTTCTGTCGTATTCTGAGGTGGAGGATTCCTGTGTTCCCCAGCGTCTCACATGACATCCCAGACGTCTTCAATAACGTTGAGATCTGGTGATTTAGGTGTCAATGACTAATCCCCAAACTCACATAAGTGTTCCTCTAACTGTAATCTGGTGTCTGTAGACATCTGTGCTGGTCTATTGTCCTGTTAGAAAAGGACAAACCCTGGTGGACTGGTGAAACTCATCACAACTCATCACCAGAGACGTCTGGAGGTGTACCAGGGGTCACGTAAACAAACCCCACACCGTTATGGAGCCACCACCAGTCTGTGTGTTCTAGCGTTCTAACGTTTAGCATTTAGGAAATTAATATGATAACTGTGTATTGGGAGAACTTCTTGATTTTCACCACTTGTAACTCTAAGACACATCAATTTTCTGCTGTAATGAGTTTTTTTTTTCAGGGCAAACCAGTATAAAAACCCCACTGTGCTGTATTATGCTGTTGATTAAAGCAGATACATATCACCCCAAGGCACCGTTTTCTCGCTCTAACACAACTCATCGGCTCATTAACAAGCCCTTCACGAAGATATAAAGAGTGTGTTAGACTCTCTATCCCGCTCCTTTACTCACCCCAACCTGCTATTTTCAATTATCTAAGAATAACAAAACAACATTAGCGCCATACTCGCGCTCGAGTTTTTCCACCAGTAGTAGAAACCGTGGTTTTAAATTAATAAAGCTTTTGGCGAGATCGTTCCTCCTCTCTGATCTCTCCTTTTCCTTCTCCTAAAAAACTCCGTCGTCAGTACAAAAGGTCCCCGCGGACTCCCCGGGCTCGCTCCGGCCCTGGCTCGGCTTGGTGAATTGTAAACGTGATTCCTTTCTGTTTCTGCTAATCGAGAGCATACGAGTGGGAGGCAGCTCACGTTCGTGGCCTGAATGCAAGCTAACTGTGTGTCACTTGAACAAAACAGAGGCTCAAAGCCAGATTCTGTGGAGTAGATCTTGGTTAGGAGGAACCTAATTTACTTCATAGCCGCCGATGCAGGGACACTTTCTCAAGGGAGGGACAGATATAAAATCCACCGCCATTTGGTAGTTGAATCATCACATGGTACCAGAGTACCATTTAACTTTGAAACCCCCATTTTTTGGAAGCCATCCATTCCATCCATCCATCCGTCTGTCCATCCATTCCTTCCATTCCTTCCTTCCTTCCATCCATCCATCCATATGTTCGTTTGTCCGTCCGTCCCTCCATTCCATCCATCCATTCATCTATCAGCTTTTCTGAGGTCCAGTCTTGGCAGAGGTGCTCCCAGGCCAGCCTAGAGATATAACCTCACCAGCAGTCTCTCCAGTCCTAGGTCTTCTCCGGGGTCTCCTTCCGGTTAGACATGCCTGGAACACCTCACAAGGGAGGCATCCAGAAGGCACTTGTAAGAACTCAATAATTATCCAAAGAACCCTTTGTAGATGATGGTGCATATTAACTGGTATAAACTATAGTGTGATGTAAATTCCTTGTTACTTTCTTTCTTAACACCAAAACCCTGTTCCTTAATGGTTCTTCTGGATTGTAAAACCCTTCTACATGGAACCTTTTCTTAAAAATGGCTAAACATATTGTAAAACCTTCTAGATATGGTTTCCTCAAAAGGACAAATACAAGTTAGCTACATCCTCCAGGCTGCTAGATGTTTCCCCTAGAAAGGAACCAGAACAGCTTTTGGTTTCTCAGGAGTTCTTTAAAGGTTTTGTGGATAATCAGAGGCTATTACTTGCAAAATAAGGGGAAAACGTTCTACATGGAACTCATTCTGAAGTCTTCTCAATGAGTAACCAATCCTCCTGAGGTCCTGAGGTTATATTTTAGAGATTAAGGGTTCTTAAAGGGTTCAGGAAGTTAACCTTTCTAATAATAAAAAACATAGAACTTTTAAAGCCCAGTGGAGCCCCCTAGCTTTTTCCTTTTTTAACATTCTATGAGCAGTCAAAAGTTTTTACTTGGAATCTTTTTGACTGGAAATGAAAAGAATGTTCTCCAGGGGACCACCAAAAGACATCTAAAGGTTTCAACAGTGTAGAAGGTCACCTACCATGTATGGCATCAGTGATGCTCTTTCTACACCTCGGAGCTTCTACACAATTCTACAAGGGTTCTCTGTCTCTCTCTCACACACACATACACATACACACTCCTTAGTGTTTAAACACAGTGTGTTGATTTGTTTTGTAAGCCTGTCGAGGACTTCGGGAGAACCCTTTATATGCTGTAACATGACACTTTAATAGAAGTTGTATTTTCTCCTTTGCTGAAGAGTAAAGTGGTTCTTCCACAATTTACTCACGAGATGATTTTTAGCTGATGTGTCACCACCATGTGTTCTTATTTCTCATGGGTTTAGCTTAATATCTGATCAGTTCCACCAAGGCAGTGGCTCTGGATGTGTGGCCAAGGTTTTAACGATTTCATCCATTTCCAAGTAAATGTCCTTGTTGATAACCTGGAACTTCCTATTGATCTTCTTAGATCATCAATCAGTAGAATTGGCCACTTCTCTAGATGGTCAGTTGATCCTAATGACCAGTGGAATCAAGTGCCAGGTTTCATGTGTAAGCTCTAGTGGCCCAGAATGCTTTGGGTGAAATGAGAAATGGAGGCCAGGAGGTGCTAAAACCTACTAAAGGTTGCCAATACTTTTGAATTATATTGAGGAACGGTTATGTTGGTGGGGGTCTGTGATGTTCAGTTGCCTGGTAGCGTTTCAGGGTGTAGTGTAATATCTTTATCGGCTTCTTCCTGCTCTCAGGCTCAGGCATTCATAATTTCAGCACAGGTTTTGAGCATTAGCCAGATATCTGCTCGATGCTAAGTGGAGGCCATTAGCGTGCCAGACAGCAATCGGAGAATAAAAAAAATGACAGTGGAGTAAGGCAGGACAACTCAAAGCAGGACCTAATTTAACGGTTCCTCTTTGGCCAAACGAATGAACTGCCAAGCCAGAAACAGAAGCAAACCCAACGAGGGAAGGGGAGGAGGAAGGAAGAGGGAGGAGGGAGGAGGCTCGGATGCCGCTAAAGGTGCAGAGGGAAGCAAAAGAAAGAAGTCTCGTGTATAATTTGCAGTACAGTGTATTCCACATTAAGAAGTCAGAGGGTCAGTGGTCAAGGGGCAGCCATGATACAACCCCCTGGAGCAGAGGGAGTCAAGGTCCCAACAGAAGCAGATTGGTGGGGTTTGAATCCCTGACCTTCTGATCAGCAACCCAGAGCCTTAACCATTGAGCCCTCACAGTGGTAGCACAAACTCTTTTTCTTCATACCACCCTGTTGTTGATTATGTTACTACAAAAGAAAAAGGCATGGAGGGCTTTATTTCTTACTCAGCCTTTTGGCCGATTTTGTGCAATTTAGTTCTATATCACTTGGGACGCATGGGACGAAACTCCAGCACTTTTCCGAACCTCGATCACGTCACAACGCATTAAACACTCGACGCGCCTGAGGCTGGGAGGCGGTGGTTGACGGAGTGAGGAGGAAGCTCTGGCTCCACTCGAGTGTACCCCATTACCTCAAATGGCCTCGGTTAAGTTGAACCCCATTTGCGCTGAAGATCCATCTTCCTCTTTTCCCTCTGCCACTGACTCGACGTGACAGAGCCGATCTGCTTTTTAAACGGCATTTAGAAAGCACTTCACCGAGCTCCCAGGCTCTCCTTCTGTCGCTTCAAAGCAACAAGATTTTGCCTCGTGGATAAATGTCAGGTCAGGAGGCATTGTGGAACTTCAAGGACCTCGAGGTTCAGAGAAAAGAGACGGGTTGAGGAGTTGAGTAAGAGGTCCGCTCTTCTGTGATGAGCCACTTCTCCTGCAGAAAAAATCCAATCCAGTCTCCCACACGTCCTTAAAATAACCGTCAGCCATCCTCCCTACGCAGAATCCTGGAAACCTCCAGAGAGTGAGAGAAAAATAGAGATTGTCAAAAAAGCTGAGACGGATAGCAGATTGCAGGAGAAAAAAAAACGGAAATGAAATAAATGAAACAAGGTGGATCCCAGGATCTGTTTTTTTTTTTTTTTTTAAAGATCAGTTCTGAAAGGCTAATCGATCAGTTGCACAGGGACTGAAATTGGGTCACGTCCTAAACCTGAGGTTATGAGTGAGAACGTGAATCTGATTAGTTCAGACTGGATTGGCATGGTATCTGGTTGGATTGCAAAGGATTTGACTGGCATGAGATATGTTTTATTGTGAATTACCGTGGACTCTAATTGGATTATTGTTGATTAACATGGGATCATCTTGCTTTGTAGTGGCTAAGCGTGGAATCTAATTGCTTTGCCGTGAATTAGCACGGAACCTGATTGGTTTACAGCACATGATTATGGAGTCAGAACCTGGCAGAATGAATAGGAATGTGAATCTGATTGGCTAGAATGGATTAGCATGGTATCTGGTTGGGTTGCAAAGAATTTGACTGGCGTGAGATATGTTAAATGTGGATTACCGTGGACTCTAATTGGATTATAGTCGATTTACATGGGATCATGTTGCTTTGTAGTGGATTAGCAAGGAATCTGATTGGTTTACAGCACATTATTGTGCAGAACCTGACGAACAAGTGAAAATGTGAGTCCGATTGGTTCAGAATGGATTAGCATGCTATCTAGTCGGGTAACAAAGTGTTCCAGTTGAATCCGATCTGGTTGAACATGGATTAGCATGGACTCTTGGTTGGTGATTACTGTGGGATCGGTTTGCTTTGCAGTGGATTAGCGTGGCATCTGATTGGTCTGCAGCATGTCACTGTGGGAATTTGTCAGAACCTGAGGAACGAGTGAGAATGTGATGCTCTGCTGGATGTATTCTGATCAAACGAACTCTCGCCAATAACCAGCGGGCTTCCCTGCGACTCCAAAGCTCTTAGTAATATTACTCGAGGATCGATCAGTGCTGGAAATTTACGGCTGTACACACAGGCTTTTACTCACCCGCTGCCATAAAGCATCAGCCCTTGAGAAGTAATACAGGGAGCAGGGAGAAAAAAGGGGAAGGACAAAAGGAGAGGTACAAAAAAGGAAGCTGGGAAAATAACCGCTAGAACAGAATGAGCTGAATATTCACTCGCCGATTCTGAAATGACTTTTGTTTGTTCTGTCACGTCTGACCATGTCTGGTCAATCACCAGACAGGAACCGAAAAAAAACTCGACTGCAACAAAAAAGCGGTCGATTCAACAAATCTGATCGTTAAAAGAATTTCAGAATGGAATAAAACAACACGGTGGAGCTACAGCAGAGTCACTCAAAGTCCTCAAATGTTCTCATCTTCTTTCACTACACCATAGGGCCAAAAGTATATACACCCTTACCATTACACCTACATGAGGCACATCCTTAAACGTTTACCACAAACCCTTCCCAGTGGCCCTGTACACAAAGCGAGCTTCATGGTGTGTTCAGGTTGAAGTAAAAGAAATTGCGTGTCCCGAGTTGTGACCTCAACCCCACCTCACCTACACCTCACTCACCAAAAGCCAAGCCTTTAAAATCTACCATAAAGTCTTCCCAGAAGAGTGGAGCATATTGTCGCATGTTAATAATGTTCAAGTACTGATGGTTGAGGTTGGTTGAACTGACACTTTGTGTGTGTGTGTGTGTGTGTGTGTGTGTTAATGCATTGCTGAATCTTTGATACGAATTATCCAATAAGGAAATGCTTTACCAAACGCTGGATCTTGCTAGCGCCATGCCAGTACAGCTCATTTGAATTTGAGAGCGAGAGCTGCAGGGTGGTGATTAAAAACTCCAACCATCTGCTCCCGTCTTCAGCTCCAGGTCCTCGGCTGAACCGCACCATTCCCAGCCTTTTGTTGTTGTTTTTTTTCAAAGGAAAAGTAAAAAGTGAAGCTAGCGGAAAGACAAACATTGTCGATACTTATGGATCCGGACCCAGGTTATGGGGTAAGATGAGAAACCGTTTCCAGGGAAACTGTAGTGTATTTTATTTTATTTGCTGTGAGGAGGCTCATTAATGTTGTTATTTAACCACATGAGACTTGTTATGGTTGTTGTTTACCCAAATCCCTTTCTGACAGGAAGGATTTTGTTTTTCGAATCATAATCATCCACTGAAATGGGAATGTTTACGCTAGATAGACTAAACTGGACTCTGGGTTTATACTGGATTACCATAGCATCAGGTTTGAGATCTAACAGGTTTTTGACTGGTTCAACATAGAATCTTGATGGATTAGCGTAGAGTCTGATTGGTTTGAGGTTGATTTGCTTGGTGTTTTATGGGTTCAGCATGGATTAGCACGCTCGGTTACAACAGATTCCAGTGAAATCTCATTGATTTATTGTGGATTAGCATGAAGTCAAATTGGTTGGATTGATTGACTGGTTGGTTTCCTTCCGATTCGAATGGTTTAGAGTGAATTACGCTTCGAGTGCGTTAGCATGCTGTCTGGTTGTGTGAGTTGAATTAGCACAGACTCTGATTTGTTGCTGGCGGATAAGCGTGGTTTGCCACGGATTAGCGTGGAATCTCTTTGGTTTACAGGATCTTGGAAGGAACATGGAAGCTGGTGGACTGGTGGTTTCAGATTGGATTAGCTGAAAACGGATTAGATTAGATTAGATTAGATTAGATTAGATTAGATTAGCGTGCATTAGCACAAAAGCTTAAATTTGACATAACATGAAATATGAGTAGTGGGTTAATCAGCATGTGATCGATTTGGTTTAAGCTGATTGGTTCCACAGTGGGTCGGTGTGGGATTTGTCAGGTTCTGACTGAATCGTAAAGTAACTAGCAGTAACTAGATTAGATAAAATCGAAATGGTTTAATATGTCACTGTGGAAGGTATCGGATCACATTTAGTCCAGATGAGCGGAGCGGGCAGGCATGGAGTTTTATTGGACGGGAGTCAAATTAATGTGTTATCTGATCTATTTAGGGAGTAGATGAGGTTGGAATCTGTTCTGGAAGCTCTGCTACAGAGCCGTCAGGGTTTCTGACAGCACATCGGAGATTGTACAGGATGTTAAAGGCATAGAGACGACTGTGTAATGGCGGCTCTGAACGCCATAATTATGTCATTATGTATGATTTAGACCGAAGCCTCTCAGAGGGCCCGGAACGTAATGACGTCAATTTCGGCTCCTCGGGGCGGTCTGGAGCGGCAAGCAGGCGGAACCTGAAGCCACGCGCAATGCGAGTGTCTGTATTCATTCACGTCGCTCATCCAGAGGAGATTCGCAGCATATGGAGCAGTTCATTAGAACTAATGCGCCATAGCGCTACATCGCTCACGAGGCTCTCGCACCGAGCTCCGGCAGTGATAACAAAGCAATCATTTCTAACAAGCTGAATTAGCGGCGAATCAGCTGAGCGTGTCCCGCTGGTGAGCCAGTCGCACACAGTCTCAATGGGGAAACAAGATTTGGGGAGTAATTAACAACAAAACTTCTCGTTCAACATGCTCGCACAATTCTTTTTTTCTGCCACTGGAGTAATGGTTAATGGGGGGAAGTTTTAGCAAACACAGATGGAGACCGGCAAAGTTTTTCTCCTTGGAATTGTTATCGTTTTTCATCATCAGGCCTTTTTTTCATACTGAGAAAATGTCTGTACTGGTTTCACTGCAAATGTGGAATACAAATAAAAATATCAGCAGGAATATAAATGAAAAATAGCAAAAGTTTATATTTAAAAACAAGTTATTTATTCTTAAAAAAAACATTCTTTATATAATTTTTTTAAAATTTGGTTGAAATTTAGTTGTTGCTTTTTTTTTATAATTCTATCTCTTTTATTATACTTGCCTGTTACTTTTGTACATAATTAAATACATGCAATACATTAAACAAACAAACAAAATGCTACATTTTATTTACGCAATTTATTTATAGCGTCTTTACAGTATTACCTAGAAATACTTAACAGAATATAAATAACCTATTTAAAAAGCTCTTAATTAATTTTTTTTTCATTTTATTTTCAAATCGTATTACATAAAAACATTTAAAGAGTATAAATAAATAATTAAAAACTATAATAATAAACTATTAAAACATTAAATAAATAGTTAATTAGTTAAATAAATAAATAAATAAATAAATAATAGATCAACAATTTCTTTCTTTTTTGTGCTACCAAACAAATAAATAAATAGATAAATAAATAAGCTGCTATTTAATTTATTTGTGGTGCCTTAATGATCTAACCCAAAAACATTTAAATCAAATAAAAATAAACTATTAATTTATAACAATTAATTAACATTAACATAAAAAGGTTATTATAATGTATAATAATTTATTTATTTGTTTGTTTTTTAAATCTTATTATTGTTTTACCTAGAAACATTTAATAAAATATAAATTAATGACGTAAAAAGTGGATTATTGACGATTAATAATAAATAAATATTTATTTTTCATTTATTTTATTGTATTTAGTTTTCTGAACATTTACATAAAATATAAATAAATAACCTAAACAATCAATTAATAACAATATAGATATAAAGATTCCTTTGTTTGTTTATTTTTATTGTGTCTTTATATTGTATTACCTAGAAACAATAAATAATTGTATTATTTTTAAAAAGCAATAAAGTAATAATAAATCTATAAATATGACATTGTTGAATTAAATTAAAGGGATGATATAAAAACTCTCGACGCAGCTACAGTAAAACTTAAAAAAAAATACAAATAGAAAGTAAATTTAATGTAATTAATATAATAAATTGTAATAAAATGTCTTTTCTCTAATGATTAAGTCTTAACTTCTACATAGCGTGAGTGTTTTCTGCCCCAGATCAGTGCTAATTCTCTGCTAGCATCAACCAGACGTCTCTCTGTTCTGGTGTTCACTGAGATGTTAAGCGGTGTGGGTGAAAGTCGTCACACACACTGCTCATTAACGCTCACGTCCTCACACACTCGCTGTCCGAGAACTGTACGAGGTGTTTCATCGGCTGATTGCATGTGGTGGAATGTCTGGATAGCGGCTGGTGTGAGGCTAACTGCTTTGCTACGTGCTAGCTAAAGTGAGAATCAGTAATTGAGTGTGTTTTAGCAGGCAAGCTAATCTTAGACAGAAGCTAAATGAAAGGCTAAGAGTGCCATGCTTTTAATCTGATTCAACCCTATCTGCTGTTATCTTTTCTGTTTGGACTCCAAAGTTGTGATACTATACAGCATTACACTACACTACATACACTACACACTGATACAATACAGCGTACACCACACACTGACACTGTACAGCATACACTACACACTGACACTATACAGCATACACTACACACTGACACTGTACAGCATACACTACACACTGATACTATACAGCATTACACTACACTACATACACTACACACTGACACTATACAGCATACACTACACACTGACACTATACAGCATACACTACACTACATACACTACACACTGACACTGTACAGCATACACTACACACTGATACTATACAG
>JAOVVF010000033.1:10761085-10780410 GCA_028565595.1 Duopalatinus emarginatus | reverse complement strand
CACCTCTTAATGTCAGTGAAGGGGGTATGGCCTCAGCTCCTTTGAATGTGAGTGAAGGAGGTGTAACCTCATCAGCTATTAATGTCCGAGAAGGAGGCGTGACCTCATCACACATTAATGTCAGTCAAGAAGGCGTGGCCTCAGCACCTCTGAATGTCAGTGAACGAGGCGTGACCTCATCACACATTAATGTCAGTAAAGGAGGCGTGGCCTCAACACCTGCTAATGTCAGTAAAGGGGGGCGGGCCTCAGGTCCTCTAAATGTCAGTAAAGGAGGCGTGGCTTTCAAGACATATTAGTGTCACTGAAGGAGGTGTAACCTCATCACCTATTAATGTCTGAGAAGGAGGCATGGCCTCAACACCCCTAATGTCAGTGAAGTGGGCATGGCCTCAGCACCTCTTAATGTCAGTGAAGGAGGCGTGGCCTCAGGATCTATTAATGTCAGTGAAGGAGGTGTGACCTCATGACCTATTAATGTCCAAAAGAAGGCATGGCCCTAGCATCTCCCAATGTCAGTAAACAAGACGTGAGTTAAGGGACATTTGATTTGGAGGACATTTCGGAGGATTTTTATAGGCTTTTATTTCCCCTTCTTATTTATTTCCTTGTTTTATTTACTGCTCGAAGGCCCGGTCTATAACTACACTATTCATTTTAAAATAATAACCAAGCAGAAATAAGATCCATGAACCAGTCCTCTACACACGGGCAGTTTAACCATACGTACAAATGAAACTCATGACAGTGTCAATTCTGCAGATATTTTAGATCTGCCCTCGAGTCCGGAGAATAAAAAACATCCCAACGTCTCGGCTCAGAAGCTGCTCGTATCTACGCGTTCTCATAATACTTTTTCTCATAATACTTTTTGACCCCGTGGGTCGGCATTCATAAAGTTTCCTCGAATTGAAATTCAGAATGTTATTAGCCGAGTGACCTGGGAGTGCCGATCCAACACGGTGCATACAAAAATATCCGGTTGTGTTTTTGTCTTTGCCGTAGGTTGGAGTCTCCGACACGGACTCTGACGTTGGAAGCGCCGAAAGGTGTGGAAGTGAATGCAGGAGTGGGGGAGTTCAGAGCGTCCTGCAGGAAAGAGCTCACTCTGGAGTCTTCTGAGGGGGAGGTGAGTCATTTATCAGACCTTGTAGACAGGAACCACAGGATCCCTCGCTTGCGTCTCAGGTATCGGAGCTTCGCAGGACACACGGATGTAGAAGAATTGTAGGGTTAACTCTCGGGTCTCCGAATTCCAGCTGTTGTTTAATTGCAATCAATAGTGTTGAAATCAATGATATTTCCCCATGGTAGGACACCAGGTAACATCGCTGCCTCACAGCTCCACGGTTCCTGATTTGATCCTTGGCTTGACGTGCAGCTTTGCAAGTTTTTCAATATAGGGTTCCTCTAGGATGTCCACTTTCTTCCTTTCTCTCAAAACCAGTTGGGTTGGTAACTCTAAATTAGCCTTAACTGTAAATGAGTCTGTGATTTGCGCCCTGTGATGGACTGGTTCCCCATCCAAGAAATGTTTGCCCAGTGTGTCTGGGAGGCTTCCCAAATCCACAACCACAACCCTGACCTGGACTACATACTGAGGTTGAATAAATGTGATCTCATAGAGCATTTGGCAGCTACTCGCAGGTTGGTAGATATTGTTCGGTATGGGGGGGGGCAGGATCGTTAGATTTGCTAAGGAATCAAGTAAAAAAGTGTTGATGCAGTTAACTAAGTGGGTGGATTGCGCATTTGCATTGCTCTTACTAGGTAGCAAAGATGACCTAGTCCCATTGTTGTAGCACTCTAAAGCAAGTAAGTCTCTATCTGTGTGAGACGCAACACACTGTTAAAAAAATTCCTGTTAAATTACGGTGGATCCTCAACAGTATCTTACTTTAGCAAAACTGTAAAATACCATTAAATCAACATATCGTGCACGTAAATTAACAGTAATGCAGCCAGTCAACCAGTAAGAGTAGATGTAGACCTGTTAATTTATCAATTATAATACAGTATTTTTTGTCATGCTGTGAAAATTCTTGACATCTTACCTTAACAAAAAATTTCCATGGTACTGTAAGATTAAAAGGTGAGGTTTACGTTTGTATGCATAACTTCTTTAACAGTTTAAAAGGCTTATACTCATTTTAAATGAAGAAAAAAAAGAAAAACTAGTTTTTGCAGAATTTGATGCGTTGGGGTAAGTTGAATCATTTGTACGTAACTCCTGTTTTCCACCATTAGCATGGCTTTCTAGCCTCTGTGCTCTGTGGTCTGTCTTGAGGTGGTAACTAGCTGCTAACATTGCTTATCATCTTACATGGTCAGTGTCTGGTATTGTTTTGTCTGCAAAATTATTGATTACATTAAGGTTTCATTTAGTTACTAAATTAGCGAAGAAGCTAGCTCGGTAGCTTGATAAATCTTAGGTAACTAGCACTAGCATACTACAAAGTGTCTGTAGGGTTCATCTAATTCTTTATTAAACATTGTTTAAAACGTGTTACAAAGCAAGTTAGCCTATTAGCCCACCAGTTGTCCAACCGTTGTATAAATTACTTCTGAATATAAGGTATTGCATCCTTAGACTCAGTTGCAGCAGTTAAAAATCACCATTAATATAGTGTACAATTACAATTTGTGCAATTACTACAAAATAGATAATTTACTGTAGTACACCGTAATTCAATATACAGTAAAAAACTGTGAAAATAAACAACAGTAGATGCTGTAAAATAACAGTCAAATGCTGGCGTCTCTTCTGCCACTATTTTACTGTTCATTTACAGTGAAAGTGCGTTGGATTAGAAAACAGCCTTCAGTATCTCTTGTTAGTAGCAGAATCATGTTCAGAATCAACTACCAGCTCATGCTAACAAGAGGCACTACCAGGAATGTTTAAAAGAAGGGGCACAATTGTCTTAGTAGGCAGTTTAGTTTGCATGGGCTCACTGGGTGGGTCCTTGTGGCCAGTCTATGTCTGCACTGAGAGGGTCTGGGAAACACATTTACCTTTGTTGTGTGGGAGTAGGAATTGGAGTAATTAGGCTAGACTGATTAGTAGTGGTTGGTGTGGTACAGTGGTAACATCATTGGCTTCCATGTGAGAGTCCTGGGTTCGATTCCTGGTCTGGGCAGCCAGTCTGTGCTACACCAATAAGGGTCCTTGGGCAAGGTCCCTAACACTACGGTGGCCTACCTGTAAAACCTTGTAAGAACCTTGTAAGTCACTCTGGATAAGAGCATCTGCCACATGCCGTAAATGTAAACGTCTATGTCTGTACTGAGACACATTTGTTTTCACAGTCATTCAAAGATGACTAGCTCTTGCCCAAAGTCAGCTGGAGGGCTGTGCTTATTGTATATTGTCATTCCCACAAGTAGGAATTGGAGTAATCAGGCTAGACTGATTAATAGAGGCTGGGCATAGTCCTAAATCTATTATTATTTGTTAATTTGAGTGGTGCTAGTCATTTGTTGTGAGTTGGACAGTTAGGACATTCCAGGGACCCTCAAGAAATCAATAGTGCCATAATGAATGAGGATATTCCCAATTGACCAAATGCTCCGGTGGGAATGTGGGTTAGAAGATATACAGCTAGCAACCTAAGAGGAACGATCTTGTATCCTCATGAGCTTCACGGGATGCTAATCCGGATTACTGAGAGTAGGGGATAGTTTGGACAAAAGGTCAGACTGGGAGTTTTGCCTATGCAGCTTGTACAAACACCGTGCACTTGCTGGTGGGGGGAAAACAGTATCTGTTAGTCCAGAGATGTAGAGAATGTATTGAACACGCAGTAAGTTCATTCTCTCCTGAAAGTCTCTGGCGATCAATAATGTAATAATCGATGAAGGTTCCCAATGGATCGAGTGCACTAATGAGGAACAAATGTAGCTAGTGACTTCACTAGAAAAAAAAAACAACCCCCTTCCCCCCAGACACCACCACCCCTTCTCCCCCCAGGGTGGGTCACTACAGAGATGAAACGGTCTTCATAAATGACGACCAATTGATTTGATCTGTATGTGTTTACAGGCTCGGGAGGAAGAGTGCTCACACTTAGCATTCCGCTAAGCTGCTAGGGGATGCAGAGACAAGCAGTTTGAGCTTATCATGCATCAGAGGTGGTTAGTTTGCAGTGTTATGACAGCTAGTTTACAAGGTCATACATAAAATTACAAACCATATCAGTAGGAGCCAGACCTGTCGGTCTTTCTGTCTCTTTGTGTGTGTTCCGCTGCCGGCGTACATCAAAGCTGTCAGACTCGAGACTCATGAGACGCAGCCATGCATACTTTAGCACGTTCCCTGTTTTACAGCAGTCTGATTCAGCTAATAGGAGCAAGGATTAGCCGATGAACAGATGAAGGGCCGTACGTTACTCGTAGCAAACGACAGAGAGGTGGGTGTTACAGGCGCGAGAGCTTTATGCTAAGCTTGCGTCCTGGCAGGAACATTTGTGTCTGTTAGGAAGCATCTTGTGCTCGGTAGTTAAGACTGATCAGAAGGTCATGAGTTCAAATACTGCCATCACAAACAGGGGCCCTTGAGCAAGACCCTGAACCAACAAATGCAAACTTGGATCTTGGGAACCCTTTAATAAGTTCCTTTAATGAATTTTATTAGCGAGCCGAAAATATTAGCACGCGCCGACTTAACGTTAGCACCACGAACCTAAAGTATGAGGCGAGGCAACACGCTATGCTTTAAAAAGTTGGGGTCAATTTCTACAGATTTACTTAGCACTTAGATATCCAGACTTAAAGAGTCCTGTAGTTTTTTTTTCTCCCGCTCCCAAAGCTAAAACACTAAACGTAAACAGATAAAAACTTGTAGAAGTAGGTAGGTTTTCGAACACCAGCGCTATCTGCTGAAAAATGTACCCCCTCATGCTGAGACTAAATGAGTGCCGCCATCTTGGAATTGTTCTCTTTGCTTCACTTTGCCTCGCTTTAGTAGCTGCCCAGGCTATTTAATTAACTTCCAGCAGCCCGAGCAATACATCATGCAGTCCTGTCAACTTCCCGTAAAAAGGAGCTTTTTCTCTCTCTCTCTCTCTCTCTCTCTCTCTCTTCGCCGTGGAGATAGCAGGCGTTCCTTAAGACCTGCACAATGCCGGAGAAGACTACATGCGGTGATATGATAGAGAAGTCACCGGCGGCGAGGCTCGGTGAAAGCGCTTTTGAAACGTCTGTCCGATCCTCTCACAGGCTGAATTTGTCAAGTCAGTCTCTCTCCCTCTTTCTCTATCACTCTCTCTCTAGTATAACCACTGGTGGCTTATCCAATCCCCCCATCGCTCTTTAATTCCTCCCCCCCATGCAGCAGGGGCACTATGACCAAGTGACCAAACGAATGTTAACACTCGTTTGAAGGTAACATAAAGTGAAAACAGACGTTTCTGTCAATTTAGACAGTGACAACGAGGTGTCTCGGAAGGTCCAGATGCTGAGCTAAATCAGAGCTGACAGCGGCAAACTCTTTAAAAGGTGACGTTAAAAGTCTGCGGAGGGAATTAACGGGAGCAACACGTCCTCGCGTCGAGCTCCGAGCTGCCCGTTACAATCAGAGAGGGAGATATGGGATGCAATGACAGCCTGTTTAAGAGAGAGCCAGATGCAATCAGGGAAAGAGATAGAAATCAGGTAATGAATATAAAGCAACAGAATGAGCGAGAGAACACAATACTAAAAGACAACAATCGCACAACACAACACAACACAACACAACAATCAGGGTTACTCAAAAACCTCATGTCTGAAGTCACTAGGAGGGATGAAGCATGTGTAAATTCAGTGTGAGCTCTATTAGGGCAAATAAGAATAAAAAGTAATGCAATACAAACACACCTGTATTGAACTATTAAGCGGTAAACATAAAACAGGCGCACACGGTAGGATAACAAATGACTTACAATACCGTAACAGCGACATGATTACAACCTAAACACAGCCAAATTTAATGAAGGCACACTGAGGACAAAGAATACGGGTCAATAAAAAAAAATCAATCTTCTAAAAAGCTATTATTAAAAGATCTTTTGATAAAAAATAGCGGGAATTTACTGTAGAGTTTTAAAATTAGAAAACTGTATTCAAGTCTAATTCGTTAAATAACACCACCGACAAATGTCATGTGGCACAACGAAATATATAAAAAAAAAAAATAATATATATTTTCATTTATAATAGTTTATTTATTCTAAGCTACAGGCTTCTACTTGGATGCCAGTGCTAGAATTTTTACACATAAAAGTTTTCAATAAAATAAAGAGATGTGTGATAAAATAAAGACATTTTGTTTTCTGAAAAAATAAAGACTAGTTCAATTTTTTTTATATTTATAATAGAGAGACCTACAAACCTTTTCAGTTACATGCGATCTTTTGAATAATGTTACAGTATGTTACTGTTATTAGATTATTAGGTTAGGAGATAAAAACATAAAATATACAGTGAAGTGCAGAAAAACTGGTACACACAAGCTTATGCAAAATGCACAGTAGAGGTCTGCACTGGGATTGGTTCCCACTGAGTCTCACGGGACCTGACGCAAATCTTGCAGGAACGTTTGCACTTAGCTGCGGGCGGGAATGGGCGGCTAAAACAAAACACTGCAGGATTATAGACTATAGCCTAAAGGTAATTCCAAATAAATAAAATACAGAGAATGATAATAGAATATGAAACTGCCTTTATAAAAATGACATGGAATTACAACGAAAAATTCCTAACAAGTGCGTCAAAAGCTGAAGGTCAGGAAAACAGAACAAACCCCAAGAATCTCTTTGTTAATATCCTATATTAGGTTTTCTCCTGTGGGATGGAGAAGACACAAAATCAATGCATCTCTATCAATGTGCGAGAATAATTCTCATAGCTTCACGGGTTGCGGGCGGGGGTGAACATACACATTGCGGAAATGGGATGTGGGAGTGGGATGAAAAAACAGTCCCGCGCAGTTCTCTAATGCACAGCAACACCTACTATGTATGTGACTGTAAGAACGGCAAGTTACCCAAATGTAAGCAACAAAAATTTCAACATAGTTTAATAGTTGAAGCTCGAGAGATGGGTCGTAGAATTTTAGAGGTAGAAGCGAAGTTTGGGTTTTCAGGTATGACCATTTCAAGGGTGACTACAAGGTTCGAAGTTTCCTCAAAACCTTGAACCTAAGACAGCCGAATCTAAACCGAACCTAAAAAGTTTCTGTAGGTGTGCAGCACTGCCTAAAGTAGCATCAGAGTTCAATGCTAGGGCCACAACAAACATTAGCGCGAGGACTGCGATATGGGGGTGGTGGGGTGGGGGGGGGTTAGTTTATTCAAACTAAACAGATTTTACAGAATGCACGAATCAGGAATTGATTAAAAATTATTTTAAAGCAAATAATGTCATTTTATTACAAACATTATATTTGTAGCTACTTATCCTAGTACATCCAGGAGCTAATGCATTATAATAAACGCCTGTGTGGTGCTAAGATGCTAACAAGGAAAACCTAGGAAGACCACATGAGTAATGTAATTTTACCACAGAAACACTATCGCTGAACTTTCAACACAAGCGAGTTCGATTAAATGATTCCCAGTAGGTCAGACCGATTCTCTGTCAAAAATAAAGATACATGATTACCTTACTCTCCATCTGAGAGAGGAAAACGGCTTTCTTAACAACCTGCTAGTTATTAAATTAGCTAGTTAAGCGTTTAGGGAAATCATCCCATCATGTGTGTCCCTGTGGAGGAAAAGTAGCAGGTTTGAACATGGTGTTAAAAAAAAAAAGACTGCGAGAGCCAGCTCTCGTTGGGCATACGGAGCCCCTGCATATCCATTTCAAGGACTTAATTATAAGGAAGCCGAGTAATTAAAGCTTAGCGCTGCTAGCTTTTGAATTCTACTGCTGGAGCGTTGAAGTGCGAGATAAACATGTCTGAATGAGTGAGCAATCTCTGATCCTCTGTAAAGCAGCAATGGCTAAAAAAGCAGTACAGCTGCACTAAACTTTATTATATTCAAATCCTCGTCTATTAAATTCAGTCTCACGGCAGCGTGGAAGTAAATCCACGAACTGTTTCGCGCAGATAAGCTGCAAATTAGTGACGTAGCTTTCTGCGTTTCACAGAAACATGTTCCAACATTAGAATTTAAAAAGTCTCATGTGATGAAATGTCCGACAGGTATAACAGGCGACTCGTTATTAGACAGCCTGCTTGCTGATTAGCATGCTAGCAGACACTTAGCAAAATCGTTACTGGATTTAATTCCTGTTCAGAAACGGTTTCTGCGTAAAACGTTTCACACAGAAATCATTCAGTAGAACGTTAACAGGCTCTGAGAAGGTTTAACAGCTGGCAAAAAACAGACACTGTAATACAGATTAGCTTCCAAACAAACGTTGCTCATGCTACGCAAACATGCACAACAGTAGTAATGCTAACATTAGCATTGGCTCAGCTGAAGAGCATGTGGCAACCTTGAAGGAATGTTATGTGCAAACCTGAAACAGAACCGAAACATGTAGAAAATGCTCCCTAACGTCAAATCCAGCATCTTGCTAATTTTAGAAATTCGTATAGCGGATTTAAATGTGTATGCCATTTACACTGTTGTCATGGAAACAATATTGTAATATATATATATATTTTACAATAAGCTCACTGAAACGTTCTAACCTTTTTCAAATTATGTCACCTGGTACACCTTTTAAGCTAGTTATGTATCCAGGTAAACTTTTCTAGCTAGCAATTTTTCCTAATCTAAAGTAATTATGTAAAAATCCCCAAAAGTATTCGAAAGAATCAATCCTACTGACTCTGAAACAAAACGATTCTTATGTGTTTTGCTTTGGTTTTACTTAACAAAGTATGTCAACAAGTAAAAAATCGCTGTCTGAATCAAAGTCTGAAAGGAATCAATTAAAAATTAAATAAATAGAGTTGAAATTGTTCGTGTGGGACATTTTTTTCATCTACAGCATCCTGGGGGTTGGGGAACAGAGGCAGTTGGGGGTTAGGTTCCTTGCTCAAGGGCACTTCAGTCTAGTCTTCTATATCTTACCAAGGCTGGTTCCCTAACCACAGCCCCAAACCGCTTCACCAGGCTGCTGTTCAAACACTGCTTATACGTCTTTCTGGAACATTCTCAGGAATTCTATTGAGACGTGGAGTTAAATATCAGCATGCATCCCACACCTGATCCTCCGTAGCGCTGTGTCTCTGTCTGTGGTTGATTAACCTTTTCCCCCTGTGCTAGCGGCGATATCATGAATCATTAGAGTCCTGAGAAGAACGGCATTCTGGGAAACAAACCCAGACCCGGACTGTACCATGCGCACACACACACGTGTCTGTTTGTTTTTTTTCTTCCTGTATGGGATCACTTGTGGTCATGTGACTCAGGGGTCAAGGCGTTTCAGCAGCTTAATGAAGTGTGTAACGTGCCACTGACGACTTCGGCGTTGTTCAGGCGTTGCTGCTATTTTGGGATTCATAACCCGTCCTAGCGTCTTATCAACACGTCAGCTGGGAAAACACGTCCATCCTTCGCTCCTTCTGTTTACTCCACACTCATTTTTCTCTCCGTCACTCCATCTTTTCCTTGCTTTTTGTTTTGTTTTTGTTCATTGTTCTATCCTTTGCCTGTCTGTCTTCACTCTAATTGCCTCCACTCCATCCATGTGCACACACGCGCACACACACACATTAGCATGGAAAACAGGGCGCTAGCGAGACGTTTTGGTGCTCATGCGAGAGCGGCAGGCGTTAATGAGCGCAGGATCCTCTGCTTGGAGACTTTAACTCTCCTCGTAAACCCACCCGAAGGGCTCTGTCTTCTTTCCCTTCGCTCAGAATGGAATCTGTTGTGCTTTTGTACTGCCGTCGCACACACGTGAAAATTCCACACACAGAAGCACAGCAACGAGAAATACACCAACGAAACCTGGTGCTCTGTCCAAAATCCAGTACTACGATGCTAACATGCTAGGTTAGCGTGGAGTTCAGTGCATGAGGCTAACATGCTAGGTTAGCGCGGCATACGGTGCATGATGCTAACATGCTAGGTTAGCGCTGCTTTCGGTGCATGATGCTAACATTCTAGGTTAGCGTGGAGTTTGGTGCATGACGCTAACATGCTAGGTTAGCGTGGAGTTTGGTGCATGATGCTAACCTGGTAGGTTATCGCGGACTTCGGTGCATGACACTAACATGCTAGGTTACCGCAGAGTTTGGTGCATGATGCTAACATGCTAGGTTAGCGTGGAGTTTGGTGCACAATGTTAACATGCTAGAATAGCGTGGAGTTCAGTGCCTGACGCTAACATGCTAGGTTAGCGTGGAGTTCGGTGCATGATGCTAACATGCTAGGTTAGTGCTGCTTTTGGTGCATGATGCTAACATGCTAGGTTAGCGCGGAGTTCGGTGCATGATGCTAACATGCTAGGTTAGCGCTGCTTTCGGTGCATGACACTAACATACTAGGTTAGCGTGGAGTTTGGTGCATGATGCTAACATGCTAGAATAGCGTGGAGTTGGGTGCATGACGCTAATATGCTAGGTTAGCATGGAGTTCTTGATAGTCCATGATAGTAATAACCTGAGTTGTGGGCTGTATCCACAATCCCATTCTGTGATAAGAATATGCTAGGTCAGCATAGAATTTTGTTCATGATGCTAACATGGTTAGCATGGAGTTTGGTGCATAGTGCTAACATGCTGGGTTAGCACTGAGCTCAGTGCATGATCACTTGACGACTAGTGGCAGGGTTTTTTAAACCTTACTACTTAGCATAGCTAAGCTAGCTGGCTACATAATTAGCAAAAGAAGCTAGCATCTTGCTAATTTGCTAGTCATGGTATCTTTAGCAACGGGAGTGTGTGAGACAAGTTTTAACCTTCATCCCACCACGTATCACTGATTATTTTACTTGAATAGCGCGACACTGGCGTGTTTCATCGCTGAAATAATTCAGGATAGCGGAACGTTCCTCAGGAATATAATAAGCTCATCTTCAACAGATTGTCCCCGTCATTTCCACTGGACGTGGAGACAAACGACAGGAACAGGATGAAAGCACAATAGAGCAGAGAACGTGGAGAGAAAGACGGAGTGACAGATGCGGCGTCTCGGGTGTCTGGGCTCCGACGCCTGATTCCTCGTTTGTGTTTCTGTTTGGACAGATACGCGCCATCAACACCACACACTCCATTATTCATAATAATTAGCTTCTCCTTCTTTGTCTCGCTCTCATGGTGTGTAATATTCCGTCTCCGTGAGTTATGGTGGAAATCACACGCTCCGCCGTGTCCTTCAGCGACCCCGGCGCTCTGGAGGCTGGGGTTCGCTGGCCGATAAACAGAGACGCCGTGAGTGAGGGTGAAATTGGGGATTCGGTGTGGATTAGTAGATAAAGCCTACTTCAGCCGACACACTGCCACATCAAACGCCTGCGTGGCAAATGCACACACAGTAACACAAATACACACACAGTAACACAAATACACACTCAATAACACAATTACACACACAGTAACACAAATACATACAAGGTAACACAAATATACACAGCTCATACACACACAGTAACACAAATACACACAACACAAATACACACACAGTAACACAAATACACACAACACAAATACACACACAGTAACACAAATAAAACACAGTAACACAAATACACAAATAATAACACAATTACACACACAGTAACACAAATACACACACAGTAACACAAATACACACATAACACAACTACACACAGTAACACAAATACACACTCAATAACACAATTACACAAATAATAACACAATTACACACATAACACAATTACACACACAGTAACACAAATACACACTCGATAACACAATTACACACATAATAACACAAATACACACTCGATAACACAATTACACACACAGTAACACAAATACACACACAGTAACACAAATACACTCATAACACAATTACACACAGTAACACAAATACACACACAGTAACACAAATACACACTCGATAACACAATTACACACATAATAACACAAATACACACTCGATAACACAATTACACACACAGTAACACAAATACACACACAGTAACACAAATACACTCATAACACAATTACACACAGTAACACAAATACACACACAGTAACACAAATACACACAGTAACACAAATACACACTTAATAACACAATTACACACTCGATAACACAATTACACACACACAGTAACACAAATACATACAAAGTAACACATACATACACAGTAGTACAAATACACACACAGTAACTCATACACTCAACAACACAAATACACACAGTAACACAAATAAACACAGTAATACAAATACACGGTCGATCAATACACACACAGTAACACAAATACACACATTAACACACACACTTAGTAACACAAATATACAAACAGTAACACAAATACACACTATAACACAAATATACAAACAGTAACACAAATACACACTCAATAACAAAACTACAGACACAGTAATACACATACAATAACACAATTACACACACAGTAACACAAATACACACACAATAACACAAATACCCACACAGTAACACAAATACACACGTAATAACACAAATACACACACAGTAACACAAATACACACGTAATAACACAAATACACACACAGTAACAAAAATACACACACAGTAACACAAATACTCACACAGTAACACAAATACACACACAGTAACACAAATACACACATAATAACACAAATACACACACAGTAACACAAATACGCACACAGTAACATAAATAAACACACAGTAGCACAAATACACACATAATAACACATACACTCAATAACACAAATTCACACACAGTAACACAAATACACACACAGTAACACATACACACACAGTAACACAAATACACCCTCAATAACAAAAATACACACTCAATAACACAAATACACACACAGTAACTCATACACTCAATAACACAAATACACACACAGTAACACATACACTAACAAAAATACACACTATAACACAAATACATACATAGTAACTTAAATACACACACAGTAACACATACACAGTAACACAAATACACACACAGTAACACATACACACACAGTAACACAAATAAACACACGGGAACACAAAATCACTCACAGTAACACATACATACACAGTAACACAAATACACACTAAATAACAAAAATACACACACTGTAACACAAATACACACACAGTAATACAAATACACACTAACACAAATACACGGTCAATAACACAAATACACAGTAACACAAATACGCACACAGTAACACACACACACACACACTATAACACAAATACACACTCAATAACAAAAATACACATACAGTAAACACAAATACACACAGTAACACAAATACACCCAATAACACCTACACACACACACAGTAACACACATACGCATATATTTATATATTTATATATTTATATTATTTATATATGCGTGTATGTTTATGAAACGTCCCTCTGTTCTTCTTTTCTGTCCTTTTCTGTTCTTCTTCTAGATCTTTCTCGACGCCCGCTCCATCCGCATGCCCAACCTTCCTCACGGCAGTGTGGACCCTCTGCTCAGTCTGGGTTCCACTTACCCCAAACACACCGTCTACGAGGTGTGTGTGTGTCCGAGCGGAAAGCTGTACCTGTCCCCCGCTGACAGCGCCTCCACCTGCCAGACCACCAACAGTGTGTGTTTATGGAGCTGAGAGCGGCGTGGGGGCGTCGCCCGACACCAGAAAGGCCTTCCTTTTCTTCCTCCTTCCCGCTTTCCTTCTTCACCTCATCCTCTTTCAAACAGAGCGTCGGAACGTGATCAGATCGGAACGGGATCAGATCGGAACGTGATCAGACCGGAACGTGATCGGATCGGAATGTGATCAGACCGGAACGTGATCAGACCGGAACGTGATCAGATCGGAATGTGATCAGATCGGAACGTGATCAGATCGGAACGTGATCAGATCGGACTGTGATCAGATCGGAACGTGATAGAAATCAGACGACAGATTTTTTATTTAATCTGATTATTGTTATCAGATTATTCACACCTCCTATCTTTATTTCTGTTCTTAGTTCATTTTTATTCCTAAATCCAGACCATCTTCTTGTTCATCCCTTCTTCCCTCCTTCCCTCTTTCCTTCCTTCAGGAATTCAGGAATTGGAACAGACTCGGCTGGATTGCAGCCTCATCTTCCCGATCTGTAAATGGAGCAAAAACTTGACTTTTTTCTTTTCTTTTCTTTTCCTGTTTTTTTTTTTTCTTTTCCTCTCCTCTTTTTTTTAACTTCTCCTATTTTTGTACGACCCTCTGCCCCCCCAGCAGAGACTTCTGGGAAAAATCAGATGGGATGTCGGACCAGGCTGAGGGAAAAACGAGCACATGCACGCCTGTGCACGCTCCAGTGGGTGGGTGTGTGTGTTTTTTTTTTTTCTAAAGAAGCGATACACAGGTGCCTTTGCTGTTGTCGGATTAAAAACGAAACAAAAAAAAAAAAACAAAAAGCACACGTTCACCCGCAACCCTTCATCCAGTTGCAGCAACAACACACTGGGGGACACAGGAGAGTCTGATTCGTCTAATCTAATTAACGTCTAATTAATCTCCAGGACAGGAAAGACGCATCTGATAGTGTGTGTAGTCTGTCGTTTTATTGTTTTTGTTTTTCTTTTTTTCTTTTTTTGGGAACAAAGCACAAGATTATGCCATGTAAATAAGAAACTCAATAAATAATAATAAAAAGAGAAAGTTTATTTTAAATATTTTATATCAAAGAATGTTTGATGATCTTTTTTTTCCCTTTAAAAAAAAAAAAAAAAAAAAATCAAAAAGAAACTAAAGTGTATTTGTGTTTTTGGGATTGTTGAAAAAAAATGATTTTTAAAAAACATTCTTAATCATCAAGAACAAACGTTTACAATCCCAGTTCAGTTCCTCTCCAGACAAACGGACACATTTCTTAATTAATAGACACAAATAATAAAAAAAAAATTCCTCTGTTCATTTGGTTTGATTGTATCATTGGTTCATATAGTAAAACTGTATGATCTAGTGTATAAAGAATGTACGGAAAAGTACAAATTTTACATAAAAAGTCGCAAAAATGTATCTGAATAAATATCAGTTGGTTTATTTTTAACAAAGCGAGAGCGACGGTTTGTTTGGTGCTCAAGATTAAAAAAAAAAAAAAAAAAAGGTGTCGCAGTTCTACATTTATGAACAATTTTTTTTATTGGGTGTACCAGGGGTCCCATGGAATGTCAGCTGTACAATAAACCCTGTACTGTTATGCCGACACCACCAGCTGGACAGTGGTGTTCTCCACACACACATCCTTGTGTGTTATTTAAGGGTCAGCCATGGTCTTTTCAAGTGTGTCCACAGGTCACATTCACTTTCACTTTCACTTCTCGGGTTCGAAACGGTTGTAAATGTAGCTCGTCAAACCAGGGTACAACGATTCCAATCATCATCATGTCAGGTGGTGGTTTCCCAGCCCAGCTTGAGTTGGGTGTCGGCTCCTAAAGTCCATACTATGGTCGGAACGTTGCTTGATCCTCACGCTGATGTCCGTTCAAGACCCGAGGATTGATTCCTGGTCTTAATTCCGAAGACATTCCGAAGAATCGCGGTCACGTTTATAAGGCTACACTGGCGTTGTAGGTTCGAAGGTTTGGCCCAGAAAATCTAAACTTCATGAGAACTTGATGCAACTACAGTGGATGCAACCGAAGATTTTTCTGGCACTCTGGTGTTTTTCCAATCTGGTGTTGATTTTGGCTGTTTTTGCGGTTTGCGCCTGAAAACGAAACTCCTGGCGGAATTGTTGCAAAGGATCGTTCGTGACATTTGATCATATTGTTGATTAAACTGCTCTAAATAACACCAGCCTTTCATCTCAATTCAGAAAAAGTTCAGCAGGAACCTCGGGGGTGAATTCATGGGGGTGAATAAATGGCAGCGGTCTGGGTGCAGTCGAGAACGCTTTTATTAAAATAAAAAAAAAATAAAAAATTAAAAGTAGGTGACGGAAATTTTTAGGTAGACAGAATAAATATCCCAGACCAGCCTATGCAAGAAAAAAAAAACCATCTCTATTATAAGGTGTGGGGTTTGTTTAGCTTTTATTCCACTGGACCCCTGGGACACCTTCAGACGTCTCTGACAGGTGAACACTGTGATGTGTGACGAGTTCCACCAGTTTATGTCAATCTGACAGGTTTGTCCTCTTCTAACAGGACAATGAACCACCACAGACCACTAGAGAGACCAGATTACAGTTAGAGGAACACTTATCTGAGGTTGGGGTTTAGTCATTCAGACCTAAATCACCTGATCTCAGTGTTATCGAACGCGTCTGGAAGGTCATGTGACACGCTGAGATCTGATGGAGCCAATACCAGCCTGTGTCGTTACCAGTTTTTCTGGCACTCGGTGTATGTGGAATTTTTTTAAATGTTCCCAGGGTGAAATGTAAAAATATTCATTTATATATAATATATATATAAATAATTGCGGCGCTGTTGTCCTGTGTGGTATAAATGATATTTATGAATTAAAAAAAAAAGAAATAAAATAATGAAAATAATTTATAAATAATTATTTATGATTGTATTTCCAGAGTTTTAAATATTTTTATTTGTTTAATATATTTTTTAATTTTATTATCATATTAAATTCATCTGTTAACTGAGTGTTGGATTTGTATGTGTAACTTGTTGTTGGTTTACAGCAGGAAGTTCCGTTTTTGGGTTCAGTCTCCAGCATCTTCATCATCAGCATCATCCTCAGCATCAGCCTCCTGTCGTCGATGGACAAAAAGCTCCAGATGTGGGTGAGGTCATCACTTGAGCTGTCAGGTCAAGGTTGTGTAAGGTTTAACTCTGGGGCTCGGATACAAGAGCGTTCGTTTGTAAAACGATTCATTTACATTTACATCGAAACCGCGAGAATTTGATTGCTAACATAATTTAGCCACGTTTTAAATTTAATTTGTGTTTGCCATATTTGCAAAGTGCTAACGCTAAGAGCTTTGAGCTCTTTCTGAATGATCTCCTCCAGCTGATATTTCCATGATATTACACACACACCCGTATTTCTCACTAGTTACGCGTGTGATAGAAGGCTGAATGATCACACGTACGGCTAATGAGCTCCAGCCTGAAGCGCTCTCCAGTGGAACAAAATGGCACTCTGGCGACCGCGCACGGCTTCCATCAGTACCATCGTGGGATCGTATCACGTAATCTGGTCATGCTGTGTGAAATGTGAAGTGGCAGAACAACTGCTCCACCAGTCTAATACATGGTAGGTCCCCTAGTGGACTCCAGAGATTTGTGGAAATATTCTGAACCCCAGACTTCCTCCACCAGCTCCACAGTTCCATCGTATTCTGACGTGGAGGATTTCTTTGTGTGTCAATGACTAAACCCCAAACTCACATGAGTGTTCCTCTAAGTATAATCTGGTGTCTGTAGACGTCTCTGGTGGTACATTGTCCTGTTAGAAAAGGACAAACCCTGGTGGACTGGTGGAACTCATCACACTTCACAGTGTTCACCTGTCAGAGACGTCTGGAGGTGTCCCAGGGGTCCAATGGAATGGCAGGTAAACAAACCAATACCAGTTTTTTTTAATTAGACCGAATAGAAAATCAGAATTTGAGTGACTTTTTTCCTTTAGCTGGTCTTGGAGTTGAGACTAACCAAATCCACATTAGATCTGTGGCAGGTGTTTCCCTTGAAGACCAGGTCTCCAAGTTCACTGTATCGCCCAGTTAAAGGTCACGCCCTACTGTGGCAGCCTGGCTCGACGTTCCAGGACGCAACCTATTGTCCTAACCTACTAAACCCACAAACCTTTCTGTTTACTTCCATGGTCCAGTTCTGTTTCAAACCCTGACCTGAAAAAACTTTGGTGGCCTAAAGAACACCAGTACAACCTTCTCGTCCACCTGCTTCTTCTTCAGGACCCCGTCAAAGCATCCAGCCCTGTAGAAAATGTACTTACTTTTACATTCCGAGCAGTCAGAAATCCACTTCAGGTCAGCGAGTATATTCGGAGTACCGAGCAGCAAAGATCTACACTGTATACATCTACTTATAAATAATTCCCTTTATGTCGTTAGGATCTAATCAGAATTCATGAAGCTGAGGCCGTTTGAACGCGGCCCGATGAAGCTTCTGCATCGCATGAGGTGCACGAGTGTTCATCTGTTGAAAAGGCTGATGTCTTGAAGGTCGGTGGATAAGGCTGGCGTTCGGAATGAATGCTTATACTTATACGTGGAATTTTCCATCTTGTGAACCTTTCCGTGACCCTGTTACACATACAAACAAACCAGCTGACTGTATAGAAGAGTAGAAAGCTTTTGAATTCATGAGTCCGGTTCCATGAATCAATGCAATATTCCGCATGAAAGGTTGGACCGGGGTGCCATCGCGGTTTATTTTTGTCTGGCCGGGTCCATTCGGCTTGTCAGTACAATCCGCTTTTCTCCGATCTTCTAAATGCATCTGCCAACATCGGTGATGTCGGTGTCATGCGGACAGTGTCGCGACGGAATAAATTGGCTTTAATCTTCGTTCCGCTTTCTGAATGCGTAATGCGCGCGAGCACCGGAGACGTTGCCTGGAACTCATTGGGATTCAGAGCACGGTCAAGGTCAATCCGGGAGGGCGGGTTTGGACACTGGTACCAGGACGACTGACAAGCCACATGAGGTGAATTATTCAAGGCCTTTATACATGCTTGCTCAAACTGTTTGTTTTCCGGTTAGGACATAGACTCATGAGTGCAGACCCGAGAGTGTGTGAGTTGCAATTCTGAACAGGAATCGGAGGAGTTCCTCTGATTGGAGGTAGAGTTGGAGTTTAGTGCAGCTCCCTGTTGACAATCCAATTACGACCGACGATGACTGGACATGGCACAAGGACTCATCTCGTACTTGTAGGGATGTGGTGGATATGGAGATGGTGTCTGTATAGATGTGGTGGATATGGAGATGGTGTCTGTATAAATGTGGTGGATATGGAGATGGTGTCTGTATAAATGTGGTAGATATGGAGATGGTGTCTGTATAGATGTGGTAGATATGGAGATGGTGTCTGTATAGATGTGGTGGATATGGAGATGGTGTCTGTATAAATGTGGTGGATATGGAGATGGTGTCTGTATAAATGTGGTAGATATAGAGATGGTGTCTGTACAGATGTGGTAGATATAGAGATGGTGTCTGTATAGATGTGGTAGATATGGAGATGGTGTCTGTATAGATGTGGTGGAT
>JAOVVF010000033.1:10749643-10760985 GCA_028565595.1 Duopalatinus emarginatus | reverse complement strand
GATATGGAGATGGTGTCTGTATAGATGTGGTGGATATGGAGATGGTGTCTGTATAGATGTGGTGGATATGGAGATGGTGTCTGTATGGATGTGGTGGATATGGAGATGGTGTTTGTGTAGGCATGGTTTCTGGATGAGCAGGTTTCTGAAGAAGGGGCCTGTGGGAATAGGGTTGATGTTGTGATGCGATGTAGTGGATCTGGGCTTTGGGTGGCAGTCATGGAGACTGGATCTGGCTGTAGGGATGGAGGTGGGATGTGGTAGATGTAAAAAAGAGATCTGGAGCTTATGAGTTTGTGGTGGATACAGAGATGAGATGGATTCTGCAGGAATGTGGTGGATCTGGGACTTGGGTGGCAGTCATGGAGATTGGATCTGGTTGTAGGGATGGAGGTAGGACTTGAGATGTGGAGTTGGGTATACCAAGGACGACTGTATTAGACATCATCATCATCATCATCATCAACGTTTCCACCTACAGTTAATAAAGTTAAAACCTTGCACAGGGACCCATCCTGGGTTTGATTGCAGGGACAGTGGGGGTTTGTATTCACCAGGTCATAACCTTACCTACACAGCTCTTGTTCATTTCCCTGCTTGGTTCCAAGCTAACACACTGGGATGTAATTACGCCCCCATAACGTGATCAGCACAACGTGAGCAATTCGCAAGAGCACAAGTATCCGAGTCGGATTTCATATGAATGAGAAAAACCACGACCTCGACTTGACTCATGCAAATTGGTAAAAAAAAAATAAGCTGGGCCTCGGAGATTAAGCTATTTTAGGATTCGATCCTCCTTGACCATAAGAGTCCAAGTTCTCCAGATTCTTTCTCCAGAAGCTGTGTGTGTGTGTGTGGGGACTTATTTTAAATAATCCCTTCGTTATCTTGTGGCGCGAAAGAAATGGCCGCGCTATGTTATCTAGCGTAATATACAAGCTGTAAAACCAGGACCTGGCAACATTTTCATATCTCACAGTCCCCTATAGAAAAGCAAATACACACAAAGTGGCCGTGAAGCGGCTGAAGCGATCGCACGCCTAACTGGGTTGACTGTAGCATTTTCTGGGTCAGCGAGTAAGCTTAATGCGGCCTATTATGTACGCTTTCTGGTGCAGGCGCATAAAGGAGCGGGGCAGGACGAGGGTGCGCATCCAGACAAAATCAGATTAGTCGGGTAATCACCTGGAACAATGTGCCAGCTAACAGCCACTGTCCTGATGCAACCACCCGACTGCGAGCATTTATTTAACGGGATATGGAATAACTGCATTGGGAATGACGAATACTAGGAGACTGGGAGTGGCGGTTATTCCGATTTGTTGCGTTAGCCGTGTTTATCAGACTGCTGAATGCAGTGTACCATCCAGCTGCCAGTCAAACGGTACATGTTGACTAAAAAAATAATTTTTTCTTTTTATTTTTACAAGATGTCTCCTTTGACGCCAGATGCTGAGAGTCAACGTTACAAAACGATCCTCTTAAATCCAGATAAGGATTGCCGGAATTATCACTCTTTTAAGAAATGCCATAATATCCCCTTCTTCACCAGATATCGGCTTATTTCATCTCCGAGCCCTCTTCCCGTCTCGCTCCGTCTTTCCCTAAAACACAAATATCACTCCGGCTCTACACGTAATTACTTCCTCGTCTGCTATAAATGCATGTGAGCCGAGCCGAAGCCGAGATATGAATCTCGGAATGTTTTTTGGCGCCTGAACCAAATCCGGATCGCCAAATCGCCTCTTTCTTAAGTCGGATCAAAATTAGATTTTCGGCATCGTTAGGTTTAGAAGACGCCCCGCGTGTCCGTCAGATCTAACATAATTCGGAGCATTTAGGCAGTTTCCGCAAAGCAGGACTGACCTTGAAAGTGCACGTCGACTGAATATCTGAGCCCTACAGTGCAGACTCATCTAAATTCCCACTACATCCTGAACACGCGCGTCGCAACTTCGTAGCCGTCGTTTAACAGTCACAATAGATTCAAATGAGCAGTTTGACAAAAGCGTTCGAGATTTAGTCAAGGCTAAAAGCTGAAAGCATGTCCAAGGTAAAGCTACTTTTGTTAAATGACACCGGATTTTCCTGCCTTTTGACACCACGACGCTCCACAATCTCGAAAACTTTACGTCTCAGCAGTTCTGTCCAAGTCCTCCCCTCCCACCCCCCCCGTACACCAAGCTCACAAAGGACTTGAATATTAGCTGACGAGTCGCCCCGGCTGTGTTAGGCGCTGGGAAATTGTGCGTGGGGGACATGCAAAGCAAGGTGTTTCCAGAAATGGAGCTGACATTTTCGGTGTACCCGGAGACTTTGTTTCTCAAGACGTGTATTGTGCTTGGATCACTTGCTCCACTACACCTGATTCAACTCCAGCTAATTAGCTCACAGGCTGACTCAGGTGCAGGAAAGAGGGGAAAAAAACAACACAAAAAACAAAAAACAAAAGGAAGCTAATCTGCACAGTATTGTTGGCCTCCAGGCCTTGAGATAAGCTCTGTTGATTCTGGCCTCCGAATTGCACACCTGATGCAATTCACAATTCACGGCACGTTTGAGACAAACTCTAATATGGATGCTTGGGTGGTGGTGGATTAATGTGTCTCTACTTAGTACTCGCATACTAAATCTGTAGTATGTTAGTATGCAGTCCTACAGGTACTCGGATGTCGCACTACTTCGGTCAGATTCTCTAGTATACAGCAGGAGCTAATCTTTGTCAATCCTAAGCATGCACTGCGGCCCCACCTGGCCCCGCCCACTTCACGTTACATAACGCTATGTTATCCCATCATTAATGATTGAATATGAAGGTACGTCGAATTTTCTGACTCTTCTACATACTTCAGATGGTAGGCAGTATATACTACTGTAGCATGCATTATGCAGTATGCAGTATATACTACTGTAGCATGCATTATGCAGTATGCAGTATAGTAGTATGCCATTTCGAACACAGCCCTCAGTCTAAGACATACGTGATTAAACTCCTCGTCTCGCGGAATCGAAATCCGGTGCGTCACGTGACCGCGGGGGGAGTGCCAACGTTTTTGTGCAGTTGTAAAATTAAGTTTTCGCCTCGCACTCGCAATCTAAAATTAAAGTGACACCTATTCAATTCCGGTGCAGGCAACATTTCATATGGATTGACAGGGAATTTGATTAGCTTGGCCGTTAGCTTTTTTGGTGCAGAAGTGTTGTCACGAACTGGGTGTCTTTTTTTCTGGCCAAGTACGCGCTATTTTGGAAACGCTGCCAGCAGTCATGCATATCAAGTATCCGAGCTGACAACAAACCCGCTGATGACACTGCTCCGGCTGTGTGTGTGATTTTCTGCCTTGTCCAGGGGTGTTTTCTAGGATTTCAGGAACATCTGGAGCTGGTGGAATAGTGCTCTGGGGATGTGTATTTTGCTAATTTCACGCCATTTCTGCCAAGCAGAAGGAGACGTCCTTAGGACTCTTGAAAGGGTTCTTTGGTTGTCCCTCTGCAGGCCCTATAAGAGTGCTACTATTGTATATCACTGAGATGGTCATTGAAGACTTGAGCATATGGATTACTGAGATAGCTACAAGTTATCCATGTAGACGTGTTAATTCACTCTGGGGACGTAGCGTAGCATTGTCATTTCGCTAACTCAACCTAGCAGGTGCCGTATTAACAAACATTAACACCCGCAAGTTGTTTGCCGACTTCTCTTGAACACAGTCAGCGTGTAAACACGTTAGATTTTAGCACTTATCTCCGACACATGGTGTATTGTGTTACTCCGTCATGAATCATTACTTCCAGTCGCTTTGTCGTCTCCACATGTCTGTTACAGCTTCAGTTTCCTGTGTTTGTTTTTTTTTTTGTTCATTGAATTTCCAGCAGCTTACTTGTGTCTTGTTTCTGTTTATTTTTCTATCCATATCATATTGTTGATTTCTCTGCCGTTTCGGTCTTTTCCTCCCCTTTCCCCACTTTCTGTCTTGTTTATTTTCTTGTTGTCTGGATGTCTAGACAGTCCAGCCTCCTTTATTTCTGCCTTTGTGTCTTCTTTCCTGACTTTTTCTTTTTCATTTGTTTGTTTCTGCCTCTATGGTTTTCTGTCAGTAATGAATTTCTGATTGTCTGCTCCTGGATTCCTGACTGAAATAATTACATTGTGCTTCTTTGACTTGACTTGATTGAACTAGTCGATGATGATGTCTATGTCAAAAGTCTGATGGGGAACAGGTGAGCATGTGCTAAAGCGCCGTAGTTATGATTCACACAGACATAAGAGTCATTTCTGACCGAATCTAAGCATTAGAGAATGACGAATCAAAGCAGCTAGCAGGCGGTCAGTTTAGCCTGTTTGTCTAAACTCGGCCAGTTAATCTATCCTATGCTACAAGAAATAAAAGCAGCACTTTCCTGAGTGGAATAGACACGTCACACCTTAACAGGCCAGGCTTGTCCTCAAAATTACTCACATTGTTTTTGGAGCACCCCTTGGACATCCAGCAGTTCAGCAACCATAACCTGCCATAAGGTACATCACCACGCTACATTAGCTTCACTAATTGAAAGTAAACTATGTGCCTACTGTGTTTGCACACAGAGGAATGTGACCTCCGCATTTAACCCATACATACAGTGAAATACCCACACACACCAGTGAACACTAGGGGGTAGTAAACACTCTTGCCTGGATCGGGCGGGCAGCCCTAAACCATGGCACCGGGGAGCAGCTGGAGGAGTTAGGTGCCTTGCTCAAGTGCACCTCGCAACCTTCCAGTCACAAGACCGATTCCCTAAATATATTCCCTAGGCCATGGCTGCCTCTATAATGTTACTCTTGGTAACCTTTGGCTGATGAAGCCTCAACATGGAAGACTACTTTAGAAACCCTATGCTTGCCTATAACCCTAAGATTTCCTTCAATGTCTACAGCAGCAATCCCTGACCCACCAGTGGGCAGGATTAGTCCCAGATCAGGGATCCCAGGTTCTTTTTAACTAACCGTGCGTGCATGTTCATGTTTCTAAGAACTCTGAATTCCTCTTCATCTACAGAAACAGATGTCTGTCAGGGAACCTGTAATGACTTCCTTTCCCTTTTTTTTTTTGGAACCAGGATCTTTATTTTGCGACGAATAATGATGCAAGATTCTGCAATAAAGCATGGGAGATGTTCAGTGTGGAATTTGTCAGCTGCTGGAGTGCGAGTGCCCTTTTTTTAGCCCTATCCCCACTAGAGAATGTGTCGTTCACCTCAGCTCTCGTGTGGTGAAGACTCGGATGGGAAAGGTTATATCTCAGCTGGTAGTTGAAATCACATCGAGAGCTGGTGTCCACAGAGGACTTTTCCTCTTCGACATCTGGAGATTCTGTAGAACAAACCCTGTGAAAGGATGTAGTCGGGCTAAGTCGACTAGCATGAACACAAAAGTAGTTAGCATGCTTTTATTTATTGAAGGTTTCCACAGTCTGGAGGAATTGGTATATGTAAGGCTTGTAGACTCAGGCCGTGCTGATGCGTATTTGTTTCCTCGTCCTCATTTTTATTGATAAAATAAAGAAAGTATTGATAATAGTCTTGCTAATAACAGCGTCTCAGGCATTGATTAAGGCAAGAAGTTCTTCAAAGTGTATTTTGCAATTACAAACACTGTTATTTCATGTCAGCACAGGTGATGGTTATAATGACAACTCTGAACAAAAGTGGTCCGAGTGCTTTAAGGGCTTCAACGGTTGCTTCACAGTTGCCATGGTTTCGTCACGACCACAGAAAACCACAGTCTTCCATCGTCCTATAAAGCTGCAGATCAAAACCGAACTTTCAGACATATCCTGCATTCTATACTGCCAAGTAAAAGCTATACTGGATCAACTCAACTGGCAAACATGGCTTAATGTGGCTTATTGTTTCTGCTACCAGGATTCCAGTCGAGCAAGTTTGGAGCAAAGCTTTTCTAGATCGTCTGCCATTTCTGATTTTCTGACTTATAATTTACACCGAAGTGCAGAACCATTGGTACAGATTGCTGATGGCTGCAACAATGGTATGATTTTTTTTAAGCTGGCATTTTATGGGACCCCTGGTACATCTGCAAATGTCTCTGACAAGTGAACACTATGTGTGACACCCGTGTTCCAATCGTTCATGTCCTACATTCATTCTGACAGGTTTGTTCGGTGTTCACTGCCTACTAAATATCTCCCTAAGCTTGTGGAGTCCATGCTTTGTGGGGGACCTACCAAGTATTACCTACCAAAGGCCTAGTGGTTAGGGAACCACTCTTGTGTTTGATCCCCGCACAGGGCAAGACACGACTGAGGTGCCCTTGAGCAAGGCACCTAACTCGCCCAACTGCTCCCTGGCTGCCATGATTTGGGGCTGCCCCAACTTCGGGCATGTGTGTTCACTGCCCCCTAGTGTTCACTGGTGTGTGTGTGTGTGTGTGTGTTTTACTGCACGGATGGGTTAAATGCAGAGGTCATATTCATCTGTGTGCAAGCACAGTAGGCAAATAGTTCACTTTCTTTCTTTACTTTCTATTAAACTTGGCATACTAAAGAAAAGGGGTTCTCCCGTAGGGGTTCTACCAGGTATTTGACTGGAGCACATTGGCACCTATTGGCGATTCCTATCCTACCACCTCAAGCTGAATCAGTTAATATTGGAGTAAGAACACGTGACGTGTTGCTGATGACAACTGCGATTACATTGAGTAACAGGACTGAAGCGTTCAATAAGGTCTGTTCTCCATAATCGGTTCGAGAGGAAAACGTATTTCTGTATTTCTCTGAACCGTATTTTTTCCGAGCTGCAATTACAGAACTGCAAAATGATTGTTCTGATAACTATTAGTCTACTCATTCGGTTTAATGCCAGTTTTTAAAGAGCTTTGATGTCTTTCAGTTTGGGTTAATTTGTATTGGGATGATTGTTGAAATTGACAATATGGCACAAACCTCACCACCTAAAATATTTTCACCATCCAACACTGTTTAGACCTTGTTTTTTATATTCCTGTAATATTCTTAATGGATCAAACTGTCACTGTTTAATCTGTTACACCAGCTGCCAGGAATCTGCTAACACTAAAGCATAAATAACTCACGAACACAAATGTCTTCAGTCATGATTAAAGCATTTTTCTATCATGTTTATATTTATATATAAGATCATGGACAAGGATATTAAACTTCTTGCTCGTTTCCGTGCTGTTCTATGCAACGGAGCAACACGATGAAGTCATTGAAAGACCTCTAGCCAAAACACACACGGCGAGTCACGGCGAGACTCGGACCCCCGGTCCAAAAATCTGTCCGTCGCTATTTATCACAAATGTTCAGCATCAGAACTGGCATAACAAGATTGCAAAGGTGCCAGGCAAGATTGCTGGCGTAGTCCAAACGCGGCTTAAATAACATATGTATTTGTCACGTCAAAGACAACGAGGTCTCCGGCTTATCTAAACCACCCACTCAGTTCCATCTAATGAAGTCCTCTGGTTGACGGAAATGCAGTAGACGAATCTTTTCTGGATTCGAATGTTTGTGCAATATTTAGACGTTTCTATCCAGCTTGACATATGCTCAAGGAGCCCGACTCCTTGTAAAAGGGACATCATGCTAATTCTTGGCAACCGTCGCCCGCCTTCCTGTTCGACCCCCTGCCTGTGTGCTGTTATCCCTCCCGAGAGAACAGGCTCGATTTCAATAGCCGTAGTCACAACGGCAGATTGCGGAAGAGTCATCTAATCCAGGAGGTATTTCACCGTGTCTCTTAAAAGCCTGTGGAATTACAGGATGGTTCAATTACAAATGAAAAGATGAAAGGATCTTAGGGGCTTTCTTCCAGGCTGTTATTGTAGTGTAAAAAGAGCATCATTATAATATATTATATGTAATATGTATTTTAATTCACTGACACTAGTTTGATACGAATGCTACCTGTTTGCAAATGCGTTCAAAAACAACCAAATTTGTCTATTTCGAATGGTAATTATTAGCATATCTCTTGGATTTGTTAGGCGATGAATGGTGCTAGTTTATGTGCCGCAACCAACAAGCAGACAGGTGGTGGCAATCACGGGCGATGGCTCCTGCCATGTATCCCACATGTAGCTAAATTGGTGAGGCGTCAAATGAAACAGAATGTTAACCGGAGGATACCTGAGCAAATGAAGTTCGGGGGTCTTGGTCAAGATCCAACTGTGGCTCCCTGGCAGTCCTGGGACTCGACTTGAGTGTTGTGAAAGCAGGACAAATTGGTACGGATGGGCCTATGCAAAATACATAGCGATGACGCATAGAGTGTATATAAAGCAATATTTGCTATGGCCCAAATCTGGCCCACATACCACATGGAATCATGGCTCAAAAGAGGCCCAGGTGTGGATGCCAGAACTCAGCCAGTTCACAGATATGAAAGTGCCACATCTGGAGTATGTTGCCAGCAACTGACAGAAATGGCCCACAACTGGTACAACTGGGTAATTACCATGCCAGAAATGGCCAACAACTGGTACAACTCAATTAACATGCCAGAAGTGGCCCATAACTGTTACAACTGGGCAATTACCATGCAAGAAGTGACCCGTAAATGGTCCATAGCTGGAACAACTGGGCAATTAATATGCCAAAAGTGGCCCAGAAATGGCCCACAACTAGTATAACTGGGCAATAACCATGCCAGAAGTGGCCCAAAAATGGCCCACAACTCATAAAACTGGACAATTACCATGCAAGAAGTGGCCCAGAAATAGCCCACAATTGGAACAATTACATTTAATATGCCAAAAGTGGCCCAGAAATGGCCCACAACTTATAAAACTAGGCAATTACCATGCAAGAAATGACCCGGAAATGGTCCATAACTGGAACAACTGGGCAATTACCATGCCAGAAGTGGCCCAGAAATGGCCCACAATTGGAACAACTAAATTAACATGCCAGAAATGGCCCAGAACTTATAAAACTGGGTAATTACCATGCCAGAAGTGGCCTGGAACTGGCCCACAACTGGGCAATTACCATGAGAGAAGTGGCCCAGATATGTTTTGGGACATGTGGGCCACTTTTGTCTTACATGCAGTTTGCCAGTACCAAGTGATTCCAGCAGCCCACATCCATATGCTATCTAAACTTTGCTGTACTGTCTGGGAATTACCAAACCCTCAGTAACTGTCTCTCTAATAAAGAGAACCCAGAGACGGGACTAAATTATACCCCTGATGCATATATTTGTAGTAGCATAAGCATCTCGTTTCAGGCCATGCTGTCTGCACACACACGTGTTAATTAGGATGTATATAGCCCAACCTGACTCTATATCTCCTGACTAATGCTCATAAATGTCCAATTTTCGAATGCCTAGATTTGTGTTGTCATGGAACATCTGTGCAGATTTTACTCTTAATTGCCTAATTACCTTACGTTACTTAAACCGTGGCTCTACGAGGCTACAAATGATCGACTCACGAGTCCCGGCATGCTTTTTTATTTCGACAGGGACAGGCACTTGACATTTGCTTAATTTATTTTAATATTTTCTTTCCTTATTTCTTCCTCTAAACTAGCACTCAGAGTCATGTCTTGGAGACTCCGGAGACTCTCGCAGCCTCATTAGCCTGATGATTAGCGGATAATTACCTCTGCTAATCTCGTGCAAAGTCACTAATGTGGCCTCACAAGAGGAGTCCACTTTGATCAGGCCTACTGATGTGACAGTGCTGATTGATTCGACTAAATGAGGAAAAGTTATCAGTCATTATGTGCAGACCACCTACGTGGCATCACGCAGGACGCTGCCCTTTGAAACGGACTCAGTGCTAAAAACAACGAGTGTAGCAGCCCATTAGAGAGGTTTTACACTTACGTGCCAGATGGTGAGATCTAAAACTTGTCAAACGCCCACATGTTGCATCAGAGCAAGGCTAATAATGGACTGATGGTCCTCGTTAAAGGTGATCTTTATTTGAAGAGCATCTGCTCTGACTTTGCAAATGCTAACAAATGCCTTTGTTCTGAGCCTCAAAGCTTTGAAATTTTAGCTCGTGCTGATGGATCCATCAGCGGGTCCGAGAAGAAAGAGGACGAGCTCTTGATATGGCGTCCGCATCCCGCGCTATGTGTTAGCATGAAAGATTCGGCGGCATCTATTTTTTTTTCCACAGTCCGGCACTGATTAATAGAGTGAACATGTCAGACTTTTTTCAAACCGTTTGAATGAGATGTCTGAATTCGCTAATGCTAGGAATGTACAGAAGCCTCAGATCCCTAACAAAGAATCAATTCATGCTAAATAGCTTTAGGGGTTTATTGAAATAAAGGTTATTAAATAGTTATGGGTTAAAAGAGCAAAATGTTCTTCAGTGACTTCCATTTTTATCTGTCTTTATACGTTTTAGACAGAATTAGACTCCACCTCAGACCTCAGGCTTGTGGTTAAGAAACTAGCCTTGTGAGCAGAAGGTCCTCGGTTTGAGCTCAAATTCCTCTGTGTACAAGCACAGTGGTCAATGAGTCACTTCACTTTATTTAAATGTATTTAAATTTGAGATTAGCCTACAGTTTTGGGTTTTTTTGGACATATCAGAAAGCAACAATATAATAATTTTAGCCTAAGGTCAGAAGGTACACTAGCTAAATCTTTGACCTGTTTAGGTTTTTTTTCCCCCAGTAGTTGGATTCCTGGAAATTAATTTTTATTCAAAATATATTAAATAAGTAGCATTTGTTTGTTTGTTTATGTCCTACGGGCTTCAACTTTAACAAATATCTGTTTGTTTGTTTGTTTATGTCCCAACGCCTTTAACTTCAACATATTTGTTTATTTATCTGTTTGTTTGTTTGTTTATGTCCTACGGTCTTAAACAAACAAAAAACAGATAAACAAACAAATATTTTTTTGAAGTTGAAGACCGTAGGACATAAACAAACAAACAAACAGATAAATAAACAAATATGTTGAAGTTAAAGGCGTTGGGACATAAACAAACAAAAACAGATAAACAAACAAATATTTTTTTGAATTGATGTCCCACGGTTTTTAACTTTAACAAATATTTGTTTGTTTATCTGTTTGTTTGTTTGTTTATGTCCCAAGGTCTTAAAATCCAACAAATATTTGTTTATCTGTTTTTTTGTTTGTTTATGCCCTACGGTCTTTAACTTCAACAAATATTTGTTTGTTTATTTTTTTTTTGTTTGTTTATGTCCCAACGCCTTTAACTTCAACAAATATTTGTTTGTTTATCTGTTTTTTTGTTTGTTTATGTCCTACGGTCTTAAACTTCAACAAATATTTGTTTGTTTATCTGTTTTTTTGTTTGTTTCTGTCTCACGGTTTTTAACTTCAAC
>JAOVVF010000033.1:10737105-10747581 GCA_028565595.1 Duopalatinus emarginatus | reverse complement strand
CTATCTATCTATCTATCTATCTATCTATCTATCTATCTATCTATCTATCTATATGCCTGTCTGTCTGTCTGTCTATCGTTTTATCTGTCTGTCTATTTGTTTTTCCTGTCTGTCTGTCTATCTATCGTTTTATCTGTCTGTCTATTTGTTTTTCTGTCTGTCTGTCTGTCTGTCTGTCTGTCTATCTATCTATCTATCTATCTATATGCCTGTCTGTCTATCTATCTATCTATCTATCTATCTATCTATCTATATGCCTGTCTGTCTGTCTATCTATCGTTTTATCTGTCTGTCTATTTGTTTTTCCTGTCTGTCTGTCTATCTATCGTTTTATCTGTCTGTCTATTTGTTTTTCTGTCTGTCTGTCTGTCTGTCTGTCTGTCTATCTATCTATCTATCTATCTATATGCCTGTCTGTCTATCTATCTATCTATCTATCTATCTATCTATCTATATGCCTGTCTGTCTGTCTATCTATCGTTTTATCTGTCTGTCTATTTGTTTTTCTGTCTGTCTGTCTGTCTGTCTATCTATCTATCTGTTTGTCTGTCTGTCTGTCTATCCGTGTATCTATCTATCTATCTATCTGTTTGTCTGTCTGTCTGTCTATCCGTGTATCTATCTTTCTGTCTGTCTATTTATCTATCTGTATCTGTCTGTCTCTCTTTCTGTCTGTCTGTCTGTCTCTCTGTCTGTCTTTCTCTCTGTCTGTCTGTCTGTCAGTTTATTTTGAGTTTTAAACCAAGGAGAATTTTATTAATTAATTAATTAATTAATTAATTACTCTGTCTCAGGCTCAAATCATCGCGAATGTTTTTTATTTATTTGCTTGTTCACATATTTAATTATTTACATATTTACCAAAATCGTAACTCACACCACATTTTATGGATTCTTTAATATGTCCCAATTCTTTGTATTTTGTATATTATTATTTGTTGCCTGTTGTTTTTTAAAACCGTATAGATTTTTCTGTCTTTCGTATATAACATGTCTTTAGGTCTGTCCTCAATAAACATTCACTAGTAGTTGAACTGTATAACAACCAGTAACGTCAGTAACACATTACTTTAATCTGAGCTCTTTTCTCAGTAACAGTAATCTAACATGTTACTGTTTCCAATCCACTAATCAGATTAAATATTTTTTAATTTAAGATATTTTTGTTTCATTCTTGTCTTGCGGAGTGACGTCTGGTCTACTAGACAACTAAGTCACGTTTTCAGCATGGGGATGTCACGTGTAAAACCACACAGTGACACAAATGTAAACAATGGAGGGAGGAGAGAGATGTATGTTTTCTAGCTGGCACTGTTCCAGGCACTATTTTGAGTTTGTGTCAGATAAAGATGCCAATATCGAGGTTCGTTGTATACTCTGTTCTGGCGACAAAGTGCCGACTAGCTGCAAAAACGCTACGTCAAATTATCGAGTCGCGGCTCGGCGTCAGTCAGACTTACAGAGCGAATCCCACCAGTTGGTGTGAAGCAGAGAGATGTGATTAATACAGGAGGTCCACCACCAACCCAAACTACAAAAACTGGACTTCAACTTTAACTTTACTATTAAAATGCACCTCCAATAAAGTGAGTATTTATCTTAAGGTGGCGCGTGTGCGTGTGTGTGTGTGTGTGGGGGGGGGTTTAGCAGCTTCTGAATGTAACTTTTGTCATCAGTGATCAGTAATCAGACGACTTTTTCAAGGTAACTATACCATCACTGTATAACGACCTCAATCTTCTGACCTGCTCATACGAGAACCTAAACACCCCCACTCCACTGTTTCGTTTATTTCCATGTGCTTTTCACACTCCTCCTGCTGTTCTATTCCACCCCGCGCCATTCAATCGTTTTGCCTTAATAATGAACATAATTCAGGAGGGACTTCTATTAGATCTGCGACTTACATCAGCTTTTAACTGCAACAAATCCTCTTAATAACTCGCCTTTCCAATTCCCAGCGCTCCGAGAGAGAAAATAGGGGCTATTTTCCAGGCGAAACGCTTCACCTCCTGTCCATATAAACATCCGGAGTCTTCCGAGCAACCATCCTGCCTTTAATGAGAAAAAGAAAGAGATGCGAGACATCGAGAGCGGCGAGAGAGTGTGAGTGGATGATGGTGGTAATTAGTACAGGAGGCTAATGAGACAGTATTGGGTGCAGTGACTGAATCGCTTACTCTCACTCCTGAACAAGTTCCCTGGAGAAAGCTCACAACAATAACATTTCCTGTGAAGCAGGGCTCGATAACACACATGCATGCACAGGGAGCAAAGACCATTTATACCTACAAACCCTCCTCAGGGCCTATGGAAAGGGAGGGGAAGGGGAAGGGGAAGGGGAAGGGAGGGGAGGGGAAGGAAGAGGGCAAGGGGGTTCAAATTATTCAAGTGGAAAAAATGTGTCAGACTCCCAGTGACTAACAAAAGCATTACAGGGAGCCTGAAACATAAAATTGGATCCACACCCCTTCAAAATAAAAAGAAAACCGAACAAAGAAGGTCCACCTCCTATTGGCCGCTCTATTCCCCTCAGGCAGCTCCCCATCCCTGAGGCAATGGGCGATGAAAGCTAAGATACGCGGTTTGATCACAGTCGCACACCTACACACACACACACTCGCAGCAAAGACACACACCAGGTGGACAGGTCTCAGAAACAGGCTGGGTTTTCCCCCGGCGAAATCAAAGCTCTGATTTGCACTCATAATTCACCTCCCTCCCTCGCTTCGCCTGCCACAGGAGTCGATGGATTTAATTAGTCGCTGGCGAAAAGTTTGAGTTTAATCACTTTCTGCTGAGAGTGTAAAACTCCCACAGAAAAAGACTCCTCCAGGAGGAACAGGCTCGACAGAAAAAAAGAGCAGAGAACACACAATTGACTTGTCAAGCTAAGCACTAAATGGTGGGTGGAGATTGTTTTACGGACCCGCCCATTCTGGTTGATCGGGCAGGAGAGCAATTATTGACTGGGTTGGAATGGATGGGAGAGCTCCGACTAACATCTCTACTGGAGGCTTTAATTATCCAACGAAACTTTCAAGTAACCTTTGAGGAACCTTCGAGAACCATGAGACTTTCAAACTGGGTAAATGTGTGGCCATTTTATTATGGTTTTAGTATCTAGAACCTGTCAGATGTTCAAATGTAGCGCTTGGTATTTGATTGGACTTTACGCCATAGACTTGTGGTTAAAGAACCGGCCTTGGGACCAGAAGATCCGCGGTTTGATCATGGTAGGGTCAAATGTGGAGGTCAATTCTACTACACGGTCGTCAAAAGAGTAGTTTCTTCAAGGATTCTTAAAGGCTGGTTTCATTAACAGAATTTTCATGTCTGTAGGGCAGCCCAGGCCTGTGGTTAAGGAACCAGACTTGGTTCTGTCCCTGCAACTGGTTCTATCCCATGCCACAACTGAAGTGCCCTAGACGTGCCCTAGACGTGCCCTAGAAGTGCCCTAGACGTGCCCTAGAAGTGCTAGACCCATGACCACAATTGCTCCCTAATTACCATAGACAGGGCTTGCCCCTGCTCTGGACAAGGGTTTACTGCCCCTTATTGTATGTGGTTAAATACGGAGGTCGACTTCCTCTGTGTGCAAACACAGTAGGCCAATAGTTCACCATCACTTACACTTTCTATTTTGGCCAAATCAAAACATTTGGCTTGCTCCAGTAACCTCCTTGTCTCTGTAATTGTTGTATCTCTTTGTCAATATGTCCTAAAACCTCTCAGCATCGAGTCAGTGTGTATAATGGATTCAATTTTCCTATCTACGTCATGCTTTTATGATATAAATGACTTCACGTTCGCTGTCTAAGTATTTCAAGTATGTTTCAGGCCATTTTGTCATTTCCCTTTCACACTCTGGTCCTTGTGTGATGGCTGTAGTGAAGGACGATCAAGTGCTGGAAGAATTTGTTCTGAAAGAAATGATCATGGGTCTTCTCAGAGTGGCAATATAATATGGGTACCTGCCAGGCAAAGCGAGTTTATTTATATAGAACTCTTCATGCAGGGTGGTAATTCAACCTGCTTTACACAAGAATGGAAACATAGGAGATGAATAAAGATGAGTGCATTTGATCGGTTAACGAGAAGCATCTGGAAACGGATTGGTTATACGTCTACATTTCAATCGTCGGGACGCTGCTTCCAGAGCTGTGTAGCGTAACGGCTAAAAGCTGCTTTAACAGTACGTCTGACCAACACGGTGACCTGAGAGCTCTAGCAGGTGTGGACTTTTGAAACATCTCGGAGAGGTATTCTGGTCCTGCCCCATTTAGAGTGAAGCTTTAAAGTCAGTGTAAGGACTTAAGGAAGGGCAGGAGGGGGGGGGGGTGATGATAATGCGGTCAGTTCATTTCTAGAACACTGAATTTATTTACAACCTAAAGCTGTTTTGTGGCTTTTTTAGGAAGACCTGTGAAAACATTACCGCTGTTGTCAACCCTGCTGGAAATATTAGTTTCTCCTGAATGGTGTTTTGGTGCAAGGCCTCTAACATTGGCCAGGTTTTTGAGATAAACTTCTAACCTTCTAACCTTCTGATCATTAACCCAGAGCCCTTTGACTTTTGCAGCTTTATCAGGTTCCTGTGGCTCTATCAGACCCTAACCAGACCCTCTATAAAACTTTTATGGGCTCTATTTTGGTTAGTGCATATCCAGCAGTTCAGCACCCTGTCCAGGGGCCTATACCTGCCTTGCATCCAGTGATGGGCTCCAGGTAAAACACGACCCTGTCAGACGTAGCGAATAAGAGCATGATTGACTTACGGGCCTGCCCAAAGCCTCTACAATTGGCCATGTTTTTGACTCTTGTAGCTCGATCAGACTCTGGCTATTCCCTATCCATTAGACTTTCCAAATAGGAGTTTTTCTAAGGCATGTTTTTAAGATGAACTTTCAGCCCTCTTCAGGCTCTTCAGGCACCACTTCCAGACTCTTGTAGCTCTGTCACACTTTTTTGGTGCTATCAGACCCTTGCAGCTCGATCAGACTGGTGGTTTAATCAGGCTCCTGTGGTTTTGTAAGACTTATGCAGGTTCTTGTGGCTAAATCAGACACTAATGCCTCTATAAGCCTCTTGTGGGTTCTCTTTTGGCCATTACCTATCAGTCAGACTGGCACATTTTTTGTCATGCTTTTCCCTCTAAATGATTATGGGTGGGCTCTGGACAAACCAAGAACGCTTACCCTAAATCATGTTTTGGCACAAGACTCTACCTCTGGCCACGTTTTTCAGATGGTGAGGATGTTAAAATGAGCATCAATCTTTCGCCTCTTCTCACATTTCTGCCGTTAATTTGATCTTTGTGATTCTCGGGGCCCAAAGTCATTAGGTAAGAGTGCTAAGAAGGTCTAAATGTTAACCTCACATGGTGTGTTAGCGCTAGTAGTAATTTAGCATCTGTGTAAGTGTGTGCCATGACTGATCTCCACTGAGAAAACATGCACCACACAGAGTCAGCCATTTTTGATTAGCACTGGCCATATGGTGGTTCATGGGAAGGTCATTGTGGGGTTATTAATTAATGCATATGGGGCCAGAAAAGGAACATAGACATGCAAAATGCTGACTAAGTTTGTTTAAATTGGTTTTGCAAGTGTATTATGATGTATATAATTGTGTATGCAAGTTCTCTGGTGGGATCTTTTAGATCCTGTGGGATCTATCAGACTCTTATTTGTCTCATTTGGTTATATATCAGACCCTTGGAGCTTAGATTAGATCATAGTACTACATCACAGGGTCAGCCATGATGCAGCCCTCTGGAGCAGTGAAGGTTCAGGGCTTTGATCAACAGTGGCAGCTGCTGGAACCTGAACTCCTGACCTTCTGATCAGTTACCCAGAGCCTCAACTGTGGCACCAGTCTGGCACAACATCCAGTTTGACAATCACACATTTATCAGACCTTTACAGCTTTGCTGGACTTGGTCAAACTTTACCATACCTGCTTCACCGGTCAGGGTTACGGTGCTCCCAGAGACCACACAAAATAATTTGGCTCAAGGCAGGAATACCCCTTAGACAGGGGGTATCATCAAAGGGTACCACACACACACACCCATACCTAGTGCCATTTACCACATCAGATTGACCTACCATGTGTGTTATTCAGGAGATGATAGGAAACCCACACAGACATAGGGAGAACACAGTAAACTCCTCAAAGACCGAGACCAGCGCGAGGGTCGAGCCAACAACCCCAGATTCCCAGAGCTGCTACCTTGCCACCCCTTGTTCAGACTATAGTGTTCTCTAGACGCTCATGGTCTATCATGTTCTAGGCTCTGTATTGACTATTGCCTGTCCATCAGACTTGTCCAGCTGTAAAATCCTTCACACCAAAGTCAGATTCTTCCAGCCGTTACAACTCTATCAGATTCCTGTACCCACTTGTCACGCTTTCAGCATTACCATATACCCTTTAGGTTTCCTCGGCATCTACAACTTCATTTGGCATGGACGCAGGTGATGTTATCCTTCTGCCAGAATACATGAGTATTGATCAGCTGTGGTCTGAAAACTTCAAGCCTGTGATGAGGCATTTTCAAACCTCCACGGGATGTCCAGCTTTAAGTTTCACTGCCTGACTGATCCAGGACTAGCATTATGAAAGAGAAATCCTGGCTTAGCATGCTGGATGTTACCGACCTGTCATGGGTTTGATCTTCACCGGCGTTATGTATCACTTTTTAAGCCATGAGTGGGTTTTAGGATTCAGTGAGAACTGACTAAACAAATGTAAGATAATAACGATGGCCTTTATTTAAACCCTCCATCTTATAAAAGGAGACGTTTGACTCTTTTGTCTCAATAGGCATACAGATGTAGCTGCACATATTCACCCATTCACCCCAAATTTCTCTGTCTTTTATAAAAGTTGTCACTTTCAGACAGCTGAGCCTGTGAGACAGAGGAAAGGTTAAACTCTTTTCAGCTCCTCCGTCTTTGATCTGCGATTTGACTCACTTTCGAGAAAGAAAGAGAGAACGCTTGCACTGTCAAGAGTATTATGCAGGCATGAGATCAAACCCGGCTCAGGATCCAGAACTTTCCCTTCACTGCCGAGAGTCAGAGAAATGGACGTCCTGCGTAAACTTGACGGAAAAGGATGAACGCGAAAGGTCAGAGAAGTAAACAAACAATGTGCTTTATACACTGTGTTTGGGTTCGTTCTTATCTGAAGCTTCACGATAGCATGGGTGCAGCCGCGGCCTTGTGGTCAGGGAAGCCGCCTTGTCCCAGGTTTGATCCCTGTAACAGATAAGACATGACTGAAGTGCCCTTGTGCAAGGAAACTAACCCCTCCCCCTTCCCAACTGCTCCGTGGTTTGGGGCTCTTCAGTGCCCCCTAGTGTTCATTAACGTGTGAGATTTAGTGTGTGGTTCAATGCAGACATCGCATTCACTTTCATTCGAGCATGAATGGCAACAAAGGGGAGTGGCTACAACATGGAAACAATAACTAGCCTAATGGTTATTGTGTGTTGTGGGTGTGTCCAACATCTGATGATGCACGGACGGTAGGCGAGCCCTGTTAACAACTATTGCTAGTGCGGCAAACAGCAATCACTTACACTAAAGTAGGGACATACATAGGCTGGTGGTGGCTCCAGAACGAATTGGGGTTTGTATGGCTACCATTTCAGGGTAGTGATGGGTGGATTTGTTTGTTGCTGTTAATGTGATCATAGCGGTTAGCTGCTATGCTAATTTGTATTACGTTCCCGTTTGTCTTTAGGTAGAGTTCCATGCTGGTGGTTCACCCATTTTTACAGTTATGCTGGTACATGATCATTACCGCTAGTCTAGTATGGCGTTAGTGTGCTAGCGGAAATTGCGCTAGTTTGTTAGCATCTCAGAAATTACGTTCAGGCTTGTTAGTGCTAAACTTATTAGTGGAGGATAGCCCTATGGTTAGCGTGTCATATACTTGGCATATACGATGTTAGCCACAGGCTTGTGGTTCATGACCCGCAAGGTCACACCAGGCCAATCACTTCACTTTCACTTCACTTCATATGCTTGTATCGTTCCAGGCTGAAACTTTGATGTTAGGTTGCTACATCAGGAGGATGGATAAGGTTTCGAGTGCAGCGTTGGAATAGAAAGCGATGCATTAATGTGATTTATGTAACAAAAGCAGGGCGCGTTGATCGATTTAGCTTCTTTAAGTGGGTAGAATTTGTACAGGTGAGTCTTATGATCCCTTCTGGAAATCCAGTAAAGGATGAGTGAAGCCATTAAAGCCCTTGTATAAGTGTGCATTATTCTGAGATAATTGGCCCGAGCGTCGTTAGAAAACGCGCACGTTCGCTCGCAGTAGAGTGAAGTTGAAGAGTACAGACGAGTTCAGCGCCGATGTTCTGCACTCGCCGAGCTCCTCATAGTCCACTGATCAATAATTTACTACAGAGCACTCGTCTGTTTTCGCTGCGCTCCACCATCCACACACCCCCCCCTTCCCATCTCTCTCTCTCTCTCTTCCGTTTGTTCTCGCTCGGCCTCTGGGCTAATTGGCTTCACTCTCCGTGTCTGCTTCTCAGCGCTGATTTAATTTGATTAAAATCATCTGAACAGTTTTAGAGATGCTACACGATGTAACGAGGTTCTGTTCTTCTCCGCATTCTGTTTATATACAGCAGGAATAACAGTGACCTCATACAGGACGGAATTCCTGGAGTTCTTTCTTGGAATGTGTCTGGAATTCTGGTTTGGTTGGGTTAGGGAGTATAAGAATCAAACACACACATTCACAAATACAGAAACACACAGACAGCTATATAAAACTACACACACACATATATACACAAATACACAAACACAGCAATACAAACCCACACTCTAACACACAAAACAGAAGACACAAACACAAAGATATACACATGTATACACACAGGTACACACACAATATATACACTATGATACGCACACACACACAGATTTACACACCCAGACACACACACACACACAAACATCTATACACACAGATACACACAAACACAGAGAGATACGCACACACACACACTCTGATATATATACCCGGACACACAAATTCACACCCTGATACACACACACACACACACACACACACACAGTCTGATATATACACTATAATACACAAACACAGTGATACACACACACAAATGCACACCCTGATACACACGAACACATATTCACAAAAACTCTCTCTCACAAACACACACACACAAATACACACACACTGATTTACACACCCAGAGACCCATACACACACAGGCACACACTGATCCAATGCACAAATGCACACCCTGATGCACACAATGATAAACACACACACACACACACACACACACACAGATATATATACACTCACAAATACACGCACAGCTATACAAACCCACACACACATACAAAAACACATATACAGTACACACACAAGTTGACGCACACTCAGAAACACATACACACACAGGCACACACTAACATCTATACACAGATACACACAAACACAGAGAGATACACATGTATATACACAGTTATACACACAGATACACACAAATACACACGCACAGATTTCCAGAGCTACACACATACACACTCAGGTACACACAAACACACACATACACAAATACACACACAGATTTACACACTCAGAGACACATACAAACATCTATACACACAGATACACACACACACACACACACACACACACACTGACATATACCCGGCCACACAAATGCACATCCTGATACACACAAACACATATTCACAAATACATATACATGCACACACACAATCATGTGCACACACACACACACACACACACACACACACACACAGATGTACAGTAGAAGCCTGTGTTTACATGCTTGGCAGCATTTTCCTGCCTAAGCTGAAAATTTCATTTGTCTATGGCCTCAGATCAGCTTAGTCCGTCCCAGACAATGCCAGTGATGTGTGTGTGTGTGTGTGTGTGTGTGTGTGTGTGTGTGTGTGTGTATGAGTGCATCCGACTGTGTTCCACCCAATCCTCTGTAATCCTCTGTAAAGATTTTGTCTCGGCTCCGTTGCCCAAAATTGGCGCGTTAATCTTGCGTGTGAATAAACCCATCAGCACGCCACGGCTCGGGCTTAAACCTCTCAGTGTGGACCTTCAAGAACGACAGAGGAACATGGTGGTGGTTGTGGTCATGATCCATCTGTGAGACTCCACCTCCACCAGTCAGGACTAGAGGACCATGCTGGTGGCCTTTATGATCAGTAAGCCCCCACAAGTCAAGACTAGAATGACAGAGGAACATGGTGGTGGGCTTCATGATCCATCTGTGAGACTCCACCTCCACCAGTCAGGACTAGAGGACCATGTTGGTGTCCTTCATGATCAGTGAGACTCCACAAGTCAAGAATAGAACAACAGAGGAACATGCTGGTGGCCTTCATGATCAGTGAGCCTCCACAAGTCAAGAATAGAACAACAGAGGAA
>JAOVVF010000033.1:10618709-10634652 GCA_028565595.1 Duopalatinus emarginatus | reverse complement strand
AAATGAATTTCTGGATTTGTAACAACTTAAATTTCTGGATTTGTAACAACTTACATTTCTGGATTTGAAACAACTTACATTTCTGGATTTGAAACAACTTAAATTTCTGGATTTGAAACAACTTACATTTCTGGATTTGAAACAACTTACATTTCTGGATTTGAAACAACATAAATTTCTGGATTTGTAACAACTTAAATTTCTGGATTTGAAACAACTTAAATTCCTGGATTTGTAACAACTTAAATTCCTGGATTTGTAACAACTTAAATTCCTGGATTTGTAACAACTTAAATTCCTGGATTTGAAACAACTTAAATTTCTGGATTTGTAACAACATACATTTCTGGATTTGAAACAACTTAAATTTCTGGATTTGAAACAACTTAAATTTCTGGATTTGTAACAACTTACATTTCTGGATTTGAAACAACATAAATTTCTGGACTTTAAACAACTTAAATTTCTGGATTTTAAACAACTTAAATTTCTGGATTTGTAACAACTTAAATTCCTGGATTTGAAACAACTTAAATTTCTGGATTTGTAACAACATAAATTTCTGGACTTGAAACAACTTAAATTTCTGGATTTGTAACAACTTAAATTTCTGGATTTTAAACAACTTAAATTTCTGGATGTTAAACAACTTAAATTTCTGGATTTTAAACAACTTAAATTTCTGGATGTTAAACAACTTAAATTTCTGGATGTTAAACAACTTACATTTCTGGCCATAAGGACTTTATAAACACAACAAATAAATAAATTAATTAACTCGCCACAAATCCCAAAATAATTCCTATTCTATTTATTTATTTTAAAAAAAACTGACACTCAGATGCGCTCACGCCGCCGACACTGACACTAACACACAGTGGACACACACACACTCGCTCCGCAGACACTCACACACACTTGCACTGCGGATACTCACACGTAGTTGACCTCGCAGCTCTTGACGTTTCCTCTATCCTCGTCTGCGATGTCGTCGTTCCTCTTCACCTCTCTCTCAGCACACGAGCGGATCTGTACAACACAAACCTTTAACTCTCAGGTATAACAGGTTTTTTTGAATGACAGATTTGAGCTGCCACTATAAAACACAGGGCTGCAGAATCTCGCTTTCTACTACTGAACCTTTATCATCTCCTCATCACCGGCTGTTTTGCTTTTGGCCACGATGTCTCCAGACTCACTGTAGGAAATAAAACAGCTGTTTGCAGCCATCAAAGCCATTTTACCCTGAAAACACACACACACACACACACACACACACAGCAGAAAGTCAGCAGTTATTTTATTCAAAGGCGAATCTAATTTCTCTGCTCCGCCTTCTATGTAATAAAGCTGCAGTCTGATTGGCTGTGGTGAAATGATTGACAGCTGCACTCACGTCCTGGAACACAGGCTCCCACTGCTCTCTCGAACCGATGGCGTCCGAGCGTCCCATCACCACGCCGTCCGAGTTTATCCCCAAATATTTACCGTAACCAGACTTCAGAGCTATTCTACACAACCGACAGAATAAATACTTACAATTAATAATAAAAAAAAAAAAAGAATTCAAAATAACTCTTAAATATGTATAATTAAATTCAGTATAATTAATATACAATTTAAATACAATTTTCCCAAAAAATAAATAAAAGAACTTGCTTGCTAGACATTAACAATTAATTAATAAATAAAAAAAGCAACAACCAAATAAGTAAATAAATAAATATAAAAAAAATACATATAAAGTAATAGTAGACAACTTTTATATTAATATATTAAATGTATTATTATTTTTTTATAATTACAAAATTATATATTCATTTTTTGGAAATCCAAAGAATTTCACTTCAACAGGAAGACAATAAAAGAATAATTCAGTGGTGTAATAATGAATGTTTGTACCTGGAGTCAGAGAGTTTGATGGCAGTGAACTGTTCTGGTGGATCAGGACCTTCATCATCTACAGGAACAATCAGAACAATCAGAACTTCTGATCTCTAACTGAGATCCAGTGACGTCTTCAGCACGTCATCATTAACACAGTAAACACATCAGACTCGTTCATTTACCTGAGTCTGAGAGATTCTCACTCTTACTGAACTCAACTTCACGTCTCAGAGAGAGAGAGAGAGAGAGACAGACACAGAGAAAGACAGGGAGAGAGACAGACAGAGAGACAGACAGAGAGACAGACAGAAAAAGGAACAGAGACGGACAAAGAGAGAGACACAGACAAAGAGAGAAAGAGAGAGAGACACAGACAAAGAGAGAAAGACAGAGAGAGAGAGACAGAGAGAAAGACAGAGACAGACAGAGAGAGAGACAGAGAAAGGAACAGAGACAGACAAAGAGAGAGACAGTGAGAGAGAGACAGTGAGAGAGAGACAGTGAGAGAGAGACAGTGAAAGGGACAGAGACAGATAGAGAGACAGAGACAGACAGACAGAGAGAGAGACAGACAGAGAGACATGGAAAGACAGACAGAGAGATACAGAAAAAGGGACAGAGACAGACAGAAAGAGGCAGAGAAAGACAGAGAAAAACAGAGAGACAGAGAAAGGGACAAAGAGAGACAGACAGAGACTCAGGGAACACAGTAGACTCATAATCTCAGTCTGACTCTCGATAACACTCAGTCACTTTACTCTAGTGATATTATACTCCTGTTCCATCTGCTGCCCCTGGTGGTGGTGGTGGTGGTGGTGAGGAGACTCATTACTCTACACACAGGAACCTATAATCAGTTCTTCTGCAGATCCAGTGTAAACCCTGGCTGAAGGTGTCTGATCATCTCCACAGTGTTCATGTGATAGACCTCACACTGCTCCTCCTCACCTCCTGTATGCGGAGCTCCGACGGTGAACAGACCCGTGTCTAAGGCGTGGATGTACGAGCGGTCGTGCATCTCCACGGCAACCGTCCCGCTGATTTCACCGAAATTATGCACAGTCCACCAACCACCTGAAATAATTTAATAATTAAATAAAGAATTATTTAATAAATTAGAATTATTAATCAGACTAAATGTGTGTCCATCAACATACAACAAATAACTGAAATATGATTGTTTTTTTGTTTTTCTTTGCAAATTAATAATTATTAATTTATTATTATTACTGATTAATAATGATTAATGCTTATTGATCCAGTTTTGTTATTGATAAATATTTTATAAATTTATAAATTATAAACGTTTTTTAAATTACCTGTTATTATAATTATTATGTTCATAAATGATCAATGTGCATTGATGATCAATAATTAATTATTATCATTATTTATTAATAACTATGAATGTTTATTAATGTACTTATATAAATATTTATCTGTACACAAAACAATACAATATTTTTTTAATGTACTATATTTAATATTATTAGCAGTAGTAAAATTATATTAATATGTTTATTAATTATTAAAGTATACTGAAGATAAAGTTTTAGTTTAAATTACTATTATTTACAATTAAGCATTAATATTTATTATAGTTATATACATATTTTATAAATAAATTGCTTATTACTTTGCGTGCATTTTATTGTTATTATTTACTGATAATAATGCACAATTAAAATAATAATAATTATAAAATATTTTATATATATATATATAACATTATATTATATATTATATATAAGTAAAATATAATAATTATAAAATATATTATATATAATAATATATTCTATTTTTTATATAAATAAAATATAATAATTATAAAACATAATATTATATATAATATTTTATGTATAAATAAAATATAATTATAAATAATTTAAAAAGCTTATTAATGATCATATAATAAATTAACACTATTAATAACAACAAGAATAACAAGAATAATTTAATATAAATTATAATGACTATTTTTTTTTATAAATAATATTTTATAATATTTTTATAAATAATTTCTCCTGATAATGACTGAGTTAATAGTTATAACATTAGTTACCGATCATGTCGATCTTCCGCTCCTCATCGTCTCGTTTCCTCTTCTTATCTTTATGTTTCTTCTTTCTGCTGAAAAGAAAAATCTACAAGAAACCAGCGACACACACGGCTCGGTCCCAAATCCGTCTCAAGTCCACTCAGTGTGACTGTAACAGCCGTGTATTTACACTTCCCCTAGTGACCCTACACAGGGAGCACAGCGCCGTTCAGGACGCAGCCCGCGCTAATATTAGCCGAATGCTAAAACAAACTGCGTGGAGCTGAATTAAAAACTGTACTGAAGATTTATAAATAAATAAACTCACCTTTTATCCTTCAGACCTTTCAGGACGAGTTTGGAGGACTTCACGTTAGAATACGCGGCCATTTTTTATTTTAATTTTAATTTACAAACGCCTGCTAATCACTGCTAGCTTCTCAACAAGACGACTTCCGGCTAAACGAAACCCAGCCGTCTACGGTGGCCGATATGATACAAAGACGAGCGTTTGTTTGCGCTGTTTTTAATTCACACTGCCACCTAATGTGTGGAGGACGAAATTACAATAAAAAATGAAATTAATTGTAATTGTATTATATTATAATTCTTCATTTAGAAGAATTTATTACACACCTCACAATCACTTATCTGAAACTTTTAAAGCTGCAGTTTGTCGTTTTTAAAGTATTGTGTTGAATAAATGTTAAATGTATTAAAAAAAAAAAAATTCTTGCATGTTTTTAAACATATAAATAATTGCTGACTCATCTAGACAATTAAAAATATTATTTATAAATAAATAAACAAACAAAAAAACCAAACAAACAAATAAAAAATATTTATTTATTGTGATTTAATTTAATTTAATTTAATTTATAATTTTATATTTAAATTTTTATTTTATTTTATTTTTATTATTTTCTTAATTGGTTCATAGTTTTGTATTCCAGATCATTTCTTTGCTCTCATTTCTCCAGCCTGGAATTTAGCCCCAGATTTCTTTAACTCCGCCCCCTTTCCCAAACATTTTCTCAATGCAGCTACGACCCGAAAAACTACCAACAGCCACCACAAATATTTCAGTCTACACATGCTTCAGGTTGAACTTTTGCCTTTACTCTTCAGCATCACCTGCATCCACACCACCTCCGAGTCCAAATCTGTCTGATAAGCTTCTCGTCTCTGCTGTGAATCATCGCAGACGTGAAACGAAGCGAGACAAACGTGTTCGCGGGGCGACCTTAAAAACGCTAACATCCTCTCTGAGCAGACACGCTTCAGTGGCGGCCATGAAAAGCTTTTATGCGTGTCAGAGCCTGTGACAGACATGAGAGAGATAAAGAGAGAGACGGGGGTGGGGGGGGGGGGTTGAGAGAGACAGTGACGGGACAATTTCATCCGTCTGCGTGTCTAGGTCATCGCTTCGGTGGAAAAATGTAATACATCTTCATTTCCCTGGCTTTCGTCCCGCTTTGAACGACTGTCTCGCCTGGTTTGTCCGTGAGTTCGACACTGGCGCTGCTTAGAAAGTCAATCTCAACTGACTTTCCGGGAGCGACAGGAACATCTCGAAGATCTCACGTAACAATAATTAGCGCCATATTTATGCTAACAATGACAATTAATGTAGGAACAACGAAGGTCAACGAGGTCATCACAGGAATCCTGTCGTATGGAACTGCGAGGTTCCGCTGTCTCTCAGGTTTCTCAGTAACATGACGAACTGAGCGTGTTTCTGTTTTCGCATTGTTAACTTCTAGCTCTTTATTGTAACGTTTCACGTTCGCGTCATTGATCGCCGACTTGCGAAATCAAAACCATTCTTCAACGATGGCTTCAGGTAATAAGGTTAACATTTTTCCTGATTTGCTTACCCATCGTTATCAACGCTACCACATTCGCCGCAGTCGCAAGATTTCCCGTTGTCCTATTGGTGGATCTCGTGAATGCGATCGTACCTGCCCATTTCTATGTAGCCCTGTAGCTACTATGAAGAACTTCATCGGGACCAAATGGAAACCCGAGGACCTCCGAGTTGCAGATCGAAGACATCATGGCGACAACATGTCATACACAGCAACGGAAATCACGTGTCCAAACTGCATCTTTATACGGTGTTCCTGTGAACAGCCCTCTTTGTCATTGGTTGAAACAAGGACGTCCCCCCCCCCAATACTTACTGCTGTACGAACAGCTGCTCAGCTAACTAGCAAGGTGTTAAGAACAGCTAGCGTTGCTGAATAGTGTCTACGCTAAAAATGGATTAGCAAATAAACGAGCTAGCTGGTTATATTAGCAAAGTATGCGCTAGGTCTCATGACTCTGCAGCCATTTTTTTTAAATTAAAGCAGTTTTAAAGCGTAACTGGCTTGCTAACACCCTGCTAGCACAACTAGCTAGTTATAGCTCATTAACTCTACTGTGTTTAAATATTGTCTACGTTTTTTTTTACGGACGTAAGGACTTAGCGAGCGTGGCCATGACTCGCGGTATTCACTAGCTAGCTAAAATCCTGCTAGCAATCATGCTAATAGGTAGTTCGCTAAAAATGTTTATGGAATGTAAGAATTTTAGAAATGGTGCCAGTTTGTGTCAAAGGATGTGTTTAGGAACGTGATGCTAGTTTTTGGTGCGTGTGTGTGAGAGTGTGTGTGTGTGTGTGTGTGTATCTTCTCAGCAGTGTGTTCGCTCCATTAGCTCTGAATCGGAGGTGGAGAAGGTGGCGAGAAGCGAGGGAGAGACGGAGAAAGAGGAAAATAAATTGAATTTTATGAGCGTGATAAATGCTTTTTATTGCCTTCCTTGTTAGCCGCTATCGCTCCGGCCGCGGCCGCGTGCGCTAGACACCTGCAGCCTAGCGCGCATGCTAATTTGCGTGATTTATATTCGTCTATTAGTGTGATTTCCATGAATATAATATCAGCAATAAAAAACAGCCCATTAAGGAGTTTTAGCCGGTGTGATTCCGATACGACTGATGCTCCCGTCAGCACTGAATTAGCATCGAGGAACTGATCCGGGTTTAATCCAATTCATTCTAATCACCATGGTTACCATCCACGCTATCCGAGTGTCGAATCCTACAAAACTGATTGGTGCAAACCGCCCATAATATCAGCTTTATATTAATGTGCTAAAATATTTTAATAGCAGCAAAGTGATGTTAATTTTACATTGAAGGAAGGAGTCTCCAGTGCCAGTGCTCTGTAACAGTGAGTGAATGAGAGAGAGAGAGAGAAGGGAGGGTAGAGGGAGGTACAGCGACAGAGAGAGAGAGAGAGAAATAGAATAGAGACTCCCACGGGCCCAGGATGAGTTACGCCTCCTCAGTACCTGACAGATCCGGAGACCGCAGCTGAAGAGAGAGAGAGAGAGAGGGAGAGACAGAACCTCCCAGAGGACGAGTTAGAGGAGAAAATGTGGCGAGTGAGAAAAGTGGATGGGGTTTACTGAGTGGGAAATCTCCAGAGAGGAACGTCATGTTCCTGTGTCTGACAAAAGGAAGGAGGGGAGAGGGGGAGGGGGGGGGGAGATAGGGAATGAGGGATAGAGAGACTAAAGAGAGAGAGAGAAATGGGGAGAAAGGAAGGACGGAGAAAATGAGACACTGGATGGAGGAGGGGTGAGAAAGAGAGACACAGGGTGGACAGACAGAGAGAGGGAGAGGCAGTGAGAGAGAGACACACAGGGTGGACAGACAGAGAGAGGGAGAGGCAGTGAGAGAGAGACACACAGGGTGGACAGACAGAGAGAGGGAGAGGCAGTGAGAGAGAGACACACAGGGTGGACAGACAGAGAGAGAGGGAAAGAAAGAGAGACGGTAGAGAGAGAGAGATTAAAGGAAGAGATAGAGAGGAAGAGTCACAGAGAGAGCCATGGGAGGAGAGAAGGAAAGAAAGAGAGACAATAGAGAGAGAAAGAGAGAGAGAGAGTAAAGGAAGAGAAAGAGAGTAGTTGCTGAAAGGTCTGTAGAGAGCAGATGGACAGATGGATGAGAGCGAGGGATAAGTTATGTGAAGTGAAGAATGAGTGGGAGGTGGATGAAGGAGACAGAGACTCAGTCACAATGATGACTACTGAACTGGACACCTTCATCTTCATCTTCTCCTCCTCCTCCTCCTTCACCTTCTTCATCTTCTTCCCCTCCTCCTACTTTACCTTTGTCTTCTCCTTCTTCATCTCCTCCTCCTCCCTCTCCTTCACCTTTTTTATCTTCTTCTCCTCCTCCTCCTTTACCTTTTTCTTCTCCTTCTTCATCTCCTCCTCCTTCCCCTTCTTCTTCTCCTTCCTTATCTCCTCCTCCTCCTTCTCCTTCTTCATCTTCTCCTCCACCTCCTTCTTCACCTTCTTCATCTTCTCCTCCACCTCCTTCTTCTTCTCCTCCTCGTCCTCCTCCTTCACCTTCCTTTTCTCCTTCCTCATCTCCTCCTCCTCCTTCTCCTTCACCTTCATCTTCACCTTCTTCTTCTTCTCCTCCTCCTCCTTCACCTTCTCCTTCTTCATCTTCTCCTCCTCCTTCGTCTTCTCCTTCTTCATCTCCTCCTACTCCTCCTTCTACTTCTCCTTCCTCATCTCCTCCTCCTCCTTCTCCTTCACCTTCATCTTCTCCTTCTTCATCTTCTCCTACTTCTCCTCCTTCACCTTCTTCTCCTTCTTCATCTCCTCCTCCTTCCCCTTCTTCTTCTCCTTCCTTATCTCCTCCTCCTCCTTCTCCTTCTTCATCTTCTCCTCCACCTCCTTCTTCACCTTCTTCATCTTCTCCTCCACCTCCTTCTTCTTCTCCTCCTCGTCCTCCTCCTTCACCTTCCTTTTCTCCTTCCTCATCTCCTCCTCCTCCTTCTCCTTCACCTTCATCTTCACCTTCTTCTTCTTCTCCTCCTCCTCCTTCATCTTCTCCTTCTTCATCTTCTCCTCCTCCTTCACCTTCGTCTTCTCCTTCTTCATCTCCTCCTACTCCTCCTTCCCCTTCTTCTTCTCCTTCCTCATCTCCTCCTCCTCCTTCTCCTTCACCTTCATCTTCTCCTTCTTCATCTTCTCCTCCTTCACCTTCTTCTCCTTCTTCATCTCCTCCTCCTCCTCCACCTTCATCTTCTCCTTCTTTACCTTCTCCTCCTCCTTCACCTTCTTCTCCTACTCTTCACCCATTCTTCTTCTTCTTCCTCTCCTAGTTTTCGTCATCATCTTCTTCTTCTCCCCCTTCGTCTCCTATTCTTTCTCCTCCTCTCTGCTTCTTCAGTCTGTAAAGAGAGATGACAGTCCTTGGTTTCTGGAGGTCAGAGTATGATAAGAAGTGTGAGATAATGATTGTGTAAACACTGTACAGGCGGCGGTTCCTATAGGAACTCAGAGAAACCACTGAAACCTCTTAAAGTCTTTTAAAAACTTCCCCAGGGCCGAACTGACCCTTGGCCCCACCCACGCAGTGTTTTACTTCCTTTATTGTCATGCTGTTCCTTTATTGTCGTAAGCCGACAGTGTGATACATCAGAAAAAGAATCGTTCACGCTGTCCCAGACGCCACGTCCGTCCGCCGTCACGTCACATGACGTGCTTTCACGCGCGCCCTACAGCCTGCGTAATGGACGAGTCTGACTATTAAAGCCTCCATGAGCAGACGATGCCTCTAATAGTGTGTGTTATTGCTGTTTACCAGACTGAGTGATGTGAACACACACACACACACACACACACACACACACACACACATAAACACAATTATTACCTGTCTATCACCAGCCAAACTCTGAGATGTCCAGTGTAATTATCACACACACAGGAAACAGCTGCTTAAACATGTTCGGAGGTTAAACCCAGCACAATCCCGGCCTCTAATTGAAAAAACGAGAAGCCTGTCATTCAGACTGACCACGAAATACCGTTTTCGAAGGCGCTTTGCCTCGGACCTAGCGTTAAAGCTGTTATTCAGATGTTAGCGCTAACACACGTAGCCAAAACCCAACAGAATGTCTCAACGAACACGTAAAAAAACATCATAAAGTCGTCACGTTTAGTCATTCCATCGTCACTTCTACATATAAAACTCTCTGGACCTGTGGAAAACTAGCAGTTAGCTAAGCTAATCCAATCAGCTACGTTCTGAACTTGTAGCCCTATGGAGGGACAGGGGTTGATAGAGAATGTTGAGATCTGGTGACTAAACCCCAAACTCAGATGAGTGTTCCTCTAACTATAATCTGGTGTCTCTAGACGTCTGTGGTCGTACATTGTCCTGTTAGAAGAGGACAAACCTGTCAGAACGAATACAGGACATGAACTCGTGGACCTCGTCACACATCTCTGGAGGTCTGAAGATGTACCAGGGGGAACACCAGCTAAACAAACCACATACCATTATGGAGACACCACCAAAATATGCCGGGGTCTGTTCCGGTTATTCTGGCACTTCATTGTCTCTCTCTCACACACCACACACATACAGAGTCATATTCCTGCCTGCCAAAGTGTTAGGACTCATCAGACTGATCTAAAGATTTCAGCTCTAATTACTGCACACTGTATAATAATTAAAAATTTTACAGTCACCTGCTGTTTTGGCTGCTCGTCTTCACCTTCGCCAGGCTGCAACTGTAACATCGGCCACTAGGGGGCAGTGTGGAATAGCGGCACAGACCTCAGATCCTCCTCACGTCTGATAGATGATTACTCAGCTCGGGGTGAAATACAGCAGAAGTGTCAGAAGTTCAGAAAATCAACATCAGCGCCAGTCTGCGTCGCTAATCAGGGCTTAATATTCCCAGAGCTAGCTGCGTTAGCGTTCCGAACACATCTTCTATTATCAGCAAGGACAAAGATTAGAAGATGCCTTGCACGGACACGCGGCTGACGAACTGCAGGAAAAGTTTTCCGACATCTTGAGGACGTCGATAATGTAACAAGCTGTGTTTCGGGTTTGTCTTATTAGCAATGCGCTAGCACTGATGACTAGGATTTACCCGTTTACTAAAAGCGCTAATTCAGTACACATTATTGTGTGACTAGCGATTCGTTAGCATCAATCACAAAGAGTCTTGTTTTTCCCTCAGAGAGTGAAAACACTTTCAGATTCCTGCTGACAGAGAACAGTAACTCATTCTTACAAATCATGCTAGGAATGCTACGCTGGTTATAATTCTATTAAAATCAGCACAGAAGATATTAGATTAAAAAGAAAATGCGAGAGTAAAACCTGAGGCGCGATAAGAGGCGTTTAATAGCGGACAAAAACCTTTTAACACTTCCTTCATCTACGAACCATAACGTCGGATGAGCCTTGGAGCAACTCAAGATGTTCCCAGTGCTGTAAATCATTCAGAAGTGCCCGAGTCACTGAACTTTACTGCTGCTAACCAGATGAGACCGTGACCTCATTGTGAATCATTGTGATTCATTGTGAATTTGCTGCCAAGCTAAAGCTAACTCTGACTATAAAGGATAACTAGTCATGTTTGTTAGCATCCAAAAGCTAACCACAACTGATGAGACACACTTGTGAATAAATCTCATTTTGATAGTTATACTAATGCTAATGCTAATGCTAACCAGCTATAACCCTGATTAATCTCTGTGCTAAAGCTAACCTTAAAGACGTGACCATTATCTTTTTAATTAGCAACTATTTTTTTTTATATTGTTGAAATGTTAATGCTAACCCTGTAAACAAGTCTCTGTCCTACTTAGAAGATCATAAGGCTAATGCTAACTGGCCAGGACCTTTCCATCAGGGTGGTTTTGTTAGGATGCAAGTGCTAATAACTTGATAAATTTGTTAGCAAGCAGTTGCTAACACTCATGCTTATGTTGAACCTAACTAGCCAGAACCTTGTCTTCACTGTCAGTTAAATTGCCAGGACGCTAATAGCATCACTACCACAAATTCGAGCCTTGAACTGATAGTCGTGTTTGCACGGGGCTCACTAATGCTAATGCAGCTAGCAGAAAAGAACGTGACAAGAACTAGGCTAGTGGTGGAGTTTGTTTAGCTGGCATTCCACAGGATCTACCAGGTATCAGACTGGTGTACCACCAGTGTTCAATGGCATCCTCTGGACGTGTGGCGTGTAGCGATCACCAGTCAGATGTTTGCAGGTGTAGCAGGGGTCCCATGGAATTCCAGCTAAACAAACCCCACACCATCATGGAGCCACCACCAGCCTTGTGTATTCTGCATAGGCTCGCTCATACCAGTTTCTCTGGCACTTCAGTGTATACCTACGTTTGGTTTTGCTGAAAACGCATTAGGAGTGCAAAAACTCCTTTGCCCCAAAAACACTTTGGCCATTGAGAACATATGAAAGAGATTAGTAACCTTAAATGACATAAATCCTCAGGAATGAAGAGACGAGAGGAAGACGGGATCGGAGAGAAAGAGAGAGAGAGAGAGTCCGTGCAGTGAAACACACACACACACACACACACACACACACACACCAGTGAACACTAGGGGGCGGTGAACACACTTACCCGGAGCAGGGGAGCAGCCCCAAACCATGGCGTCCGGGGAGCAGTTGGGGGAGTTAGGTGCCTTGCTCGAGGGCACCTCACTCGTGTCTTGCCCTGGGCGGGGATCGAACCCGCGACCCTCCGGTCACTAGACCGGTTCACCTGGAGACGTTTGTACCTAAACCAGAATCAACAGAATTTTAAAAATCTTGCTTGGCTGGTCAGCCTGGTCATGAGTCGTTAAAACTAACCACTTAAAAACGATTTCTTTCTACCCCACAACTATCAAATTTAACCCCACCACACCCTCCCAACGCCCCAACAGGGTTCCTTTGGCCCTCCAACACACCCAGTGGCATTTCACGTCCCCTTTTCTAAACCCTCTTATGTTTAATCCAATCACGTCACTACACCCTTTACCCACAGCCAGTCAGAGTTCACCTGTCCCTTCCCAATCCCTCTTAGGGTTCACTTGCCCCTGCTTGACACCCTGATTTGCCCTTTCCCTTTCTTCCTTACATTTCACCTCTTCCATTCACAGTTTACACAGTGAACCACTTATGGAATAGGGTGCCATTATTATTAGTGTGACTGCAGTAGTCAATCACACTATTGTTATCCGACAATAATATTTTTCTTATTAGAACGAGATTTGCTTGTCCGGATTTAAACTCCCGCAATTTTCGAGATATTGACGGCGTTTCAACTTTTAAAATTAGATCCCGGTGAAAACAACATTGCTTGTATACAGTTTCTAGATAGCCGCACTCGTTCACCAGCCATGCCGTTTTCTTCCCCCTTTTTTTCCCATTCATTTTATATGGGAATCACAAAATGTGTATTTGAAAGGTACATCGATGTGAGACATGGACTCTGTTCCAACTCTGCAACGTTTGTTCTGTTAAGGACACACAGGCATTTACACAGCTTTTGGATACCCACACTCGTTTATCTGCTACGCCCGTTTTCACCCCTCAGTTTTCATAACCCCATTCATTTTAATAGGCAAGTACATAGAGGTTATTCATGTGTTTGAATGGCATATTGATGTGAGATATCGACTCTGTTCCAACTCCAAAACGTCTGACCTGTTAATGACCAAGGTTTTTATACCGATGTGGATACCCGCACTCGTTTACCTGCCACGCCCATTTTCATCCCTCCTTCCTTTTCCTCCCATCATTTCAGTAGGCAAATACCGCATTGTTACTGAGAATAGTAGATCGATGTGAGATATGGACTCCAACTCTAACATGCCCTGTTAATTACATGCAGGCTTTTATACAGCTTCTGGATTCCTGCACTCGTTTACCTGCCACACCTGTTTGCATCCCTCATTTTTTTGCCTATCATTTCAATAGGCAAGTACATAGAGGTTATTCATGTGTTTGAATGGTACATAGATATAACACATGGACTCGGTTTCCACTCTAACATGTCTGTCCTGTTAATGACACACAGGCTTTTATACAGATTTGGATACTCACACTCGTTTACCTGCCATGCCCGTTTTCATCCCTCATTTTTTTATAATCCCATTAATTTTAATAGGCTGTTCACTCGTTGCACTGCTAATGTTATGGTTAGTGTTATGCTATTTGCTAATGCTGACTTTTAATGCTAAAGACTAATGCTAATTCTAATTCCTAATGCTAAATGCCAAAGTTAACGGCTAAAGCTAATTGCCAGCGGCTAATACTATTTGCAAATGCTAACAGCTATTGCTAATGGCTAATGCTAACAGCTAATGCTAACGGCCAATGCTAATTTCTAATGGCTAATGCTAACTGCCAATTGCTGATGCTAACAGCCAATGCTAATGGCTAACACATTGCTTTGGGACAATGTCCATTGTTAAAGCGCTATATAAATAAATTAATTGCTAACGTGAACAGCTAATGCTAAAATAGCTGCAATCACACTCGCATTTTCTGCAGGAAACGCAGCTCTCTAGTTACTTTTACTGACTGGCAGAAACCTAACACATTATGAATCATACTTGTAAACTGAGTAAAAGTTCATCTAACAGCTCGAGTTTTTAAATTAGTGACATTTCACTTTCCTTTCCATCTTTCTTTGTCTGTGTTTGTTCCCGAGGAGTGACATTATTTTGACGCAAACCTCCAGACCCTCGCTTTCTCGTAATAAGCTCAAAAATTACAGCAAGAGAAGCAACACACTCACCATGTGCCAAACAAACTGCAGCTGACTTGGGGAAAAGACAGCTAATTAATATTGACAGTGAGGCTGTCAGTCAAAAAAAAAAAAAAAAGGTCATTTCATCGTTTTCTAAAGACCCGTTTTAATGAGAATTCAGAATTTCTTCATGTAAAGAGTTGGATGAAGATGTTACTGAAACTAATAATTAAGGGGGAAAAAAGTTTTGTAATTGTCTAAAAAACTGAAAAATGAAGATAACACATTAATTGGAATGGTAGATGATGTAGCCTGAGTGTGGTCCAGTCATCATGTCATTCCTCATTCCTGTCTAGCACGAGCATTTCTAAGCAAAGGCAAGCCAAAGACAAGCTATGGCTCCGAGGCAGAGGATCGGGTCGGAGACTGGGCTGGTGGAAATGGAAATGGGTTACATAAGGATAGGATAGGATAGTAATGAAGATGAGGCTCTAGACATAGACATGGAGAACACTGGAATGGAGTAGAATTGAGGATGCAGCTTGTTGGTGGTTTAATCCCCTAAACCCAAACTGCTCCCTGGGTGCAGTGAATAGGGTTGCCCACTATTGTAGTAAAAAACATTGTTCTTATTTGTTGGAAAAGATGATGGGGCTGCAGACATGTTATAGAGATGGAGACATGGCAGTGAGGATGGGATAGAGATGGAGACGAAACAGTGGGGATGGGATAGGGATGAGGACATGGCAGTGGGTATGGGATAGGGATTGAGGTGGGACAGTGGGGATGGGATAGGGATGTAGATGAGACAGTAAGGAAGGGATAGGGATTAGGGATAGGGACAATGAGGATAGGATAGGGATGAGGACATGGCAGTTGGGATGGGATAGGGATGGAGATGGGACAGTGGGGATGGGTAAGTGGTGTGGATGGGACAGTGGGATTAGGATAAGGATGTAGATGGGACAATTGGGTTGGGATAGGGATGTAGATGGGACAGTGGGGATGGGATAGTGATGTGGATGGGACAATATGGTTGGGATAGTGATGTGGATGAAACAGTGGTGATGGGACAGTGATGAGGACAGGGCAGTGGGAATGGGATGGGGATGTAGATGAGAATGTAGGGAACGGATAGGTATTGAGGTGGGACAATGGGCATGGTTAGAAATTGAGACAGGGCAGTGGGGATGGGAAAGTGATGGGGATGGGAAAGTGATGTGGATGGGACAGTGGGGATGGGAAAGTGATGTGGATGGGACAGTGGGGATGGGATAGGGATGTAGATGGGACAGTGGAGATGGGATAGGGATGGAGATGGGACAGTGGAGATGGGATAGGGATGGAGATGGGACAATGGGGTTGGGATAGGGATGTAGATGGGACAGTGGAGATGGGATAGGGATGGAGATGGGACAGTGGAGATGGGATAGGGATGGA
>JAOVVF010000033.1:10575003-10582122 GCA_028565595.1 Duopalatinus emarginatus | reverse complement strand
CGATCTACAGCCTCTATATTATACAGTCTGAAAAACTGTGATCTGACTCAAAATACCCAACAGGATCAGTCATGGACCAAACATTCCAGAAAGCTAATCAATGACCACCTAACGCCAAATACTCAAGAAGCGATATTAATCATGGGCTAGTTGAGATCAAACAGAATCAGGACTTCTCTAGAAAAAAGACTGATCATAGACCATGAGATCCCAAATACTCTAGAAACCAAACCAATGTTTGACCATCTCATCCCAAATATTTTAGAAACAGAACTGATCAAGAACCATCTGATCCCAAACATTCTAGAAACAGAACTGAACATAGACCGTCTGATCCCAAACACTCTAGAAACCAAACTAATGTTAGACAATCTGATCCCAAACACTCAAGAAACAGCACTAAACATAGACCATCTGATCCCAAATACTCTAGAAACAGGACTGAACATAGACCATTTGATCCCAAACACTCTAGAAACAGCACTGAACATAGACCATCTGATCCCAAATAATCTAGAAACAGCACTAAACATAGACCATCTGATCCCAAATACTCTAGAAACAGGACTGAACATAGACCATTTAATCCCAAACACTCTAGAAACCAATCTAATGTTCGACCATCTCATCCAAAACACTCTAAAAACCACTGATCATAGACCATCAAATCTCAAACACTCTAGAAACAGAACTGAACATAGAACATCTTATCCCAAATACTCATGGACCATCAGATCTTAAATAATAGAAACAGGACTGAACATATACCATCTGATCCCAAACATTCTAGAAACAGAACTGATGATGGACTATCAAATCGCAAACACTCTAGAAACAGAACTCATGGACCATCAGATCTTAAATACTCTAGAAACAAGGCTGAACATAGACCATCTGATCCCAAACATTCTAAAAACAGCACTGATGATGGACTATCAGATCCCACACACTCTGGAAACAGTACTGAACATAGACCATCTGATCCCAAGTACTCTAAAACAGAACTGAACATGGACCATCTGATCCTACGCACTCTAGAAACAGAAGTGATGTTAGACCATCAGATCCCACACACTCTGGAAACAGCACTGAACATAGACCATCTGAACCCAAATACTCATGGACCATCTGTTCCCAAACACTCTAGAAACAGAACTGATCATGGAACATCAGATCCCACACACTCTAGAAACAGCACTGATCATGGAACATCAGATCCCACACACTCTAGAAACAGCACTGATGATGGACTATTAGATACCACACACTCTGGAAACAGTACTGAACATAGACCATGTGATCCCAAGTACTCTAAAACAGAACTGAACATGGACCATCTGATCCTACGCACTCTAGAAACAGAAGTGATGTTAGACCATCAGATCCCACACACTCTGGAAACAGCACTGAACATAGACCATCTGATCCCAAATACTCTAGAAACAGCACTGAACATAGACCATCTGATCCCAAACACTCTAGAAACAGAACTAGTCATGGACCATCAGATACCAAACACTTTAGAAACCAAACTAATGTTAGACCATCTCATCTCATCAGGAACAGAATATATGATCCCAGGACACTCAGGAAGAAAGACTAATCAAGGACTCTGATCCCAAACACTCCACCATTGGAACATGATCAATTACTGGCTGTCTGATCCCAAACACTCTAGAAGAAGGACACATAGTCTGAACCGGAAATGTTTGCATCTTAACAACAATAGATAATCAGATCCCCGGGCACTGTGGATGAAAACCTAATTATAGGCCACTCGACCACTAACACTCCAGTGAAAGAGAATGACAAATTGTCTGCCACCAAACACTTGACAGGTACAACCAATCTGGGTCTTCCAGACACCAAAGAAATATCAACTGCAACGATTCAAAAGCAGTAGCAATAACAGGCTCTCTGACTCCAGATGCTTCAGAGAAAGGACAGTCAAAGACTGGCAGAAACAGCATGGCTTTCAGTCCAAAGCCCCTCAAAGAACTGGGATTTCCCTGACACCAAACATTCCTGAAAGAAAACAGGGAAACCCAGACATGGCCAACCATTAGCTCTCTGACCAACCATGAGCTCTCTGACCAACCATGAGCTCTTTGACTAACCATAAGCTCTCTGACCAACCATGAGCTCTCTGACCAACCATGAGCTCTCTGACTAACCATGAGCTCTCTGACCAACCATGAGCTCTCTGACCAACCATGAGCTCTCTGACTAATCATTAGCTCTCTGGCCAACCATGAGCTCTCTGACTAATCATTAGCTCTCTGGCCAACCATGAGCTCTCTGACCAACCATGAGCTCTCTGACCAACCATGAGCTCTCTGACCAACCATGAGTTCTCTGACTAACCATTAGCTCTCTGGCCAACCATGAGCTCTCTGACTAACCATTAGCTCTTTGACCAACCATGAGCTCTCTGACCAACCATGAGCTCTCTAACTACAGCGGAAAGGTCTCTCAGAGACCACATGACACCACACAAGGAAGGTCCAATACAGATGGCTTCAGAAACTCCAGTTACAGTTTCTTAGTCTGAAAGCACAGAACCGATTGTATGGTACACGGCTCCAAACAACCAGCCATGTTTGAACTTGCCAGCGAGAAAAACATGACGGACCAGTTCCATGAACCTTTGGACAAATCATAGAAAACCAAAGCCAATATATTCCACAGGCAGGAGCACTCATGAGCTTTAGATACTTCAGACCACAAAACACAGCAATAACAGACTACGTTGTTGATGAAGGACCGATCAAGAAGACTATGGGAATAAATAGAACTGAACTGACCCTGCATTACGTCTGTATGTACCCACATAACCAGGACTGTTCCACTACTTCAAACCTTATTTCTAAAACTCTTCTACTGACGGACATATCTAAGTGGCTCTTAAAATGACTGACACAAAAGTGAATAGAGGTTGTTGTTGCTGTTGTCCTTCTGTCGAGCCTCACTGTAAGTGCACTCTACACACTCGGAGCGTTCTTTAATAATAAACCACGCAATAGGCTTCAGGCTCTGAAGGCAAGCTCGAACATAATATGCCTGAAAAAAAACCCCAAACAACTCATTAGAGCTACATCCTGTTTTTTGTCGCGTAAAACAAAGCCGTGGTCATGTTTCATTATTTAAAGCCTCGCTCTGTGTGACATCGCTGAAGGTTGTCTCTCCCACTGGCATGTCTTTTTTTTCTTTTATATCCTTTTGTTTTCATCGTTATTAGCATTAACATTACTGGAAGCAAGCTCTCAGAAGCAGAACAATCACAATCCATAAAGAACAGAGGACTCTGCCAATCAGATGTACAGCCAAGCAAAAATGGCAAAGCTGGATCCGTCATTCAGTGGACTTGGATGCGAACCACCCTCGCGAAATTGGATCAACAGTAAAACAGCAATCAGACAATCAAGGCGGGAATGAAAAAAACCCGAAAATGAGCAGTAGGTAAACCCAGCGTTGTGCATTTTAGTCTACCAGACTAAGTTTTAGAATCTGTCAATGGACCACAGCCAATTATGTTAAGAGCAAACCAAAGATTTGCCAATCAGAGCAGATTCGGCACCACCGCACCGTCCATGGCCTGGGATAAAATCCTGAAGAGTTTATTCAATGAAACCCACAGCCAAACAAATCAGAATCAGGTAAGTTGGTAGAAAATTGAACTGGAGTACATTGCCAATGCGTGATTAAGGCAGCGGCACTGTGCCAAACCCATCTTTCTTCTAATCACAAGCTGGTTTTTTTCCAAACCGATACACACTAAAGTGCCAAGACAACTTCTACACCACTCTAACAATTACTACGTCCCCAACAAAGCATAGACTCCTGTAGGCACTGAACACCAGACTTCCTGCAGAACGGTCCACGATTCCAAGGTCCCAGACGTCTTCGATATCTTTGAGATCAGGTGATTTAGGTGTAAATGACTAAACCCTAAACTCAGATGAGTGTTCCTGTAACCGTAATCTGGTGTCTCTAGACATGTCTGGTGGTGCATTGTCCTGTTAGAAGAGGACAAACCTGTCAGAATGAATATAGGACGGGTGAAAAGGAGACACATGGTGTATGTCGATGTACCAGGGGTCCCATGGAATGGCAGTGTTATGGAGCCACCACCAGGTTATGTATTTTGCAAAAGCTCATTTGTTTAAATTTTCTGGCACTTTAACCAAACGGCAAGCGGAAATCAAAAGAATTAAGTGGTATAAAGTGGTAAATTGGGGACACCAATGAGCACAACCTTAGGAACAATTAGCCTGACAGAGCAACCTGTTCCATCCAAGACCTGTACAAGAACAACAGCTAGGTCACACCACAGAACTGCACTGTGTCAACTGTAGCTCTCAATCATGACCCGAACAGGATGTAGATACGACACCTGGGCTCCGTCCTTGACCGCGTTTTCCAAATAGCGGCTGAAATACGCGACACTCTGCTGTGCAACGACCACATAAATTTGCTTAATAGATTGAACATAATGTCCTACTATTCTTTGTTAGATGAACAAGTAGAGGCTATAAAGTTTAGCTGGCCACGTAAACAGTATAAAATATGACGGCGGAAAGCTAACTGGCTTTAAATCATCAGCAACAAAGACGAGACAAGCAACCGCTAAGGTTACAAATGACTTTTCTCATTAAGGATAATAAGATTCATCTACGTATCTATCTGTATAATTAATGGATCAGAGGTAAAGTCATTTCTCGGGCTCTCGCTAATTACTTCTGCAGCGTGATTAAAAGCCGAGCAGATTTATAGCCAGTCACCCAAAACAGAAGCTCTAGGAGTCAAAGCCCGCGTTTTAAAGCTGGCGGAGAGTAAACATGCACCTGTGTGGGTTTGTCAGAACGGTCAAAATAAATATTAATTTAATTAGTCAAGGAAAATGTGCAGATTTTATTTAATTATAAAACATTTGCAATGGCTTACCATTTATATTAAGATTTCACTTTTTAATTTCAAATCTTTTTTTCATTTCTTTTTTTTTTTAAACCACCCCCCTACCACCACCACCCCCGCTATTTATACCAATGTAAAAAATGAGGGCAATTTATTACAAGCAGATGTTTGAACTTTCATGGATTGTGCCTGACTCAACTATTCAAATTAAATTACTAAAGTTTACTATAATTTTGTTTAAATAAAACACAACACAACACAACACAGTAATGTTAATTGGTGGAATAAACGCTGAGGTAACCAAGCTAACAAAGTTTTAAGTTAAATAGAGCTAATCATTTTTTTTAATCAAAAACCTGAAAAAATGTGTTACTAAAATATTTATATAAAAAAAAAAAAAAACGAGCTACAACAAACATTTTTCCTATTATGGCGCTTTAATTTTTAAAGCTAGGTAGCTAGCTAGCATTGAAAATTGTGGCTGAAAGACTCAAACAGTGAGTTATTATCACTAAGGAAAATGTTTTTTAAATTTCTTTTCAGAAAATATCTCCTCATTAAAAAGTTATCTTTCTTACCTTTAGTTAGCTTCAGTGCTTGCAAACAGGCTGCGTTGTCCAAAAAAGAACGGCAGAACTCTGATAAACGCTGCAGACAAAAACACAGAAACGTTTATATGCTAATAAACAAGCTAGTATCTGGATCATAAACTTAAACAGATATGTAAGATCAACGAAACAAAATGTGTTTGTAAAATGTTCAGCGTTTAATTTGTCGAATTTACTTCACCTACTAACTTTTCTTAGTTTGATTTTGACATCGTTCACAGAACGATTTTTCACTCAATGGACATTTCTGTTGATTTATTATTATTATTTTATGTAATAAACAAACAAAATGAAGCATTACATAATTAAATGAATTGAGACATTCAGTGAGTAAAATAATTAATTAGAAGTATTTTTGTACACAAGCACCACTCATTGGTCTGTAATAGCAAATCACTAATGAATCCAATTCAACCTGACCATTAAGAAATCCCAGCCGCGCTTAACAGCCATTAAAGGTTACGAGAGTTCAGCAGTGCATCAGCACATCAATCAATTGATCCTGTAGAAAGCAGACATGCCAATTACCATTAAATTTACCAGAAAAATGGCAACATAATTAACGATTAACTGATCTACAATCCCTGATTGAAATGATTCACTAATTTCACACTCGCAGGGAAAGGATAATGGGTATCAGTGCAGAAAATTGGCTGTCTTTATCACTGTTTGTTGACCTCTTGCACCCATTAAACCCCACCGTGTGATTTTCTGCAGCAATACAAAGAAATTAATATTGCTGAAGCGTCCCGGCGATAATTGGCGCCGACGCCGGTTCGAGCGGCGGAGACATGTTTATTCAGAGTGTTTAGAAGCCGCAGTTAACCTCGACCAAGGTCGCTTATTTGAGCTGCCGTTCTCCATTTTCAGGCTTGTTGTGGCCTTGTATTGCTTTCGCTGAATCCTATCAGCTTTGCCATTACCCACAAGGCTTTCTAATTTCGCTCGATTTGAGTCAGCAATGGTGGCAAAAAGCAAAAGGAAATTGCAGGGCCGCGCCCGAGAAAAATCAAGGGTACAGGGCAGAGTGGGAATGTGTTGCTTTGGTTCTTGTTTACCTTTTTTTCTTTTTCTTCTTTTTTTAAAAAAAATAAGGCTCACTAGAATTCATAATCAGTGAAGAAGAAGAAGAAGAAGAAGAAGAAGAAGAAGAAGAAGAGGAAGAAGGAGAAGAAAAATAAGAAAAAGAAGAAAAAGAAAAAGAAGAAGAAGAAGAAAAAAAAGAAGAAGAAGAAGAGGAAGAAGAAGAAGAGGAAGAAGAAAAAGAAGAAGAAGAAGAAGAGGAAGAAGGAGAAGAAAAAGAAGAAGAAAAAAAGAAGAGGAAGAAGGAGAAGAAAAAGAAGAGGAAGAAGAAAAAGAAGAGGAAGAAGAAGAAAAAGAAGAAGAAAAAGAAGAAAAAGAGAAAGAAGAAGAAGAAGAAAAAGAAGAAGAAAAAGAGAAAGAAGGAAAAGAAGAAGAAGAAGAAGAAAAAGAAGAGGAAGAAGAAGAAGAAAAAGAAGAAGAAGAAAAAAAGAAGAAGAAGAGGAAGAAGAAGAAGAGGAAGAAGGAGAAGAAAAAGAAGAAGAAGAAAAAGAAGAGGATAAAGGAGAAGAAAAAG
>JAOVVF010000033.1:10521593-10543291 GCA_028565595.1 Duopalatinus emarginatus | reverse complement strand
TAGCATTATCAATTAGCATTACGACAAATGTTCTCATTAGCCATTAGCATTAGCGATTAGTATTAGCTATTAGCATTCAAATTTAGCATTAGTCGTTAGCGATTAGCATTAGCATTAGTAATTAGCGATTAGCATTAGGCACTAGCAAATAGCCATTGGCAGCAACAATTAGAATTAGCCGTTAGCATTAGCTATTAGCATTAGCCATTAGCATTAGTAATTAGCATTAACCATTAGCATTAGCGATTCGCATTGGGCATTAGCAACTAGCCGTTAGCATTAGCAGTTAGCATTAGCATTAACAATTAGCATTGTCCATGAGCATTAGCATTAGCTGTTAGCATTCTCCATGAGCATTAGCAGTTAGCATTAACCGTAAGTCAGCATTAGCAAATAGCACTGGCATTAGCCTTAACACTAACAGTAACATTAGCAATGCAATGAGTGAACAGCCTATTGAAATGAATGGGGTTATAAAAAACGAGGGATGAAAAAGGGGCGTGGCCGGTGAACAAATGCAGGTATCCAGAAGCTGTATACAAGCAATGATGTCATCAACGGGATCTAATTTTGAAAGTTGGAACGGTGTCGATATCTCGAAAACTGCAGGAGTTGAAATCCGGTCAAGCAAATCCCGACATAATGAAAAGAAGGAAGAAAAATAAAAATATTACTTTCGGATAACAATAGCGTGATTGCCTACTGCTTACTGCAATCACACTAATTACTACTTGGATATAAATTTCTACCATGTCTCAGATCAGGTCAGGGGGAAAAAACAAACAAACAAAAATTAAAAATCAAACACATCAAGCTGTAATTTCATTATTTACATGGTATCTAATGTGTAAATATACAGCCGCAGCCACACGTCTGAGATTTCGCTCTGTTTCTTAGTGATCTCTGTGTGAAGCACAGATGGAGACGCTGGTAGGGAAAAGATCGCTCCTGAAAAAGCTTCCGGTTGAAGGAATTTTAAAATCTGTTCAGTGCATTCAGTGACCTCCAGCTATTTTTCCCAGATGGCACATCAACTGAAACATTCGCAACAATCCCCCCCCCCCCTCCTTTTTATGTCTGCGTATTACCTCGAGATCATAAATCACCTTCTCGATCCATCAAAACGATTCCCTCTAACCTGAGCACAAGCGAAATGTGGAGCCGCATAGGGATTCCGGACTCGACTCGACTCTGTCTCTGGTGCTGGGAATGTGGATTCTGGACTTGATTCTGGACACCAGGACTAGGGGCTGTCGACTCGAACCCGGACTCAGGCTACATACTCTTATTTCATTATCTGAGGAATTATGATGGCATCTAGATCTCGGAACCATGTGGCCTTGAGTTGGACGCTTCAGCTCGGGGACTGGATTTGACCAAGAGTCCACAAGGTCAGCATGAGAGACCACTATTTAACCTTTAACTATCAGTCAGTGTGGACTTGACTGAGACACTAGAGACAGGACCTGTGGCTTTAAACGTCTTCAAGGATTCTACGGCTAGGGTCTCCAGACTTGACCCGACTCTTTGACCCCCCTGGAAGCCGTGCCTGGTGGTTCTACCTTAGGACTATATTGAAAATGTCTCGACTATGCAGAAGCCGTCTCCTAACCCAAAACCACCCCCCCCCCATGGGTTTGACTTACGTATGGTGTAAAAACCTGCAGCTGGGCATGTGTCTCTCCCCCCGTCTGAGCCCTAGAGCGAGCCACTTAACCCATAACCGCAGAGAAGATGTCAAGAAAAATTACACGCTGCACCCTGCATTTACGCACCGAATTTTTCTTCTCACCTCGTGTCACATCGATCACTTTGCGTTTTGATCACATTCGACTTCACTGCCTTGTTGCTATGGTTTCTGTTGAAGAGCCTAGTGAATGGCCCCGTCTTTATATATAACTTTATATTTGACTGTTTGCTGAACGTTTTCTTGTAGTCGATTATGAAGCGATTGGGATTAATTGGGTTGAGCAAGATGGCCACATTTACTTCACATCCCACCCGTTTTCACGTCCACCCATTTTGAGTGAACCGTGCTCTTGTTGTTAGCCTGTTTAAACCCTGCTGTTTAATTTCTATGTTTTTAATATTCCATACATCCACATCCCCAGACATTGTCTCTGTCTAGCTCTTCTGCTATTTGATTCCTGTTCACATTCTCTGATTGTGACCTTGCCTTTGCCAAGTTAACTCTGTCTGTTTCTGGCCTCGAGTTTATGTAGGTTTTTTTCGTGTGTCTTTGTTGGCCTTGTTTTACTAAACCACCTGCGTTTGAGTTTCTCAGTCTCATCTCAGATCCAGTCATTTGATTATTTCAGAAATAGAATTTGTTTTTCTTTACACAATAAATTGAGTTTCTTCGCAGATATTTTTGAATATTCTATGGAACGTTTTACATCTATATCCAAACGATTTCACATAATTCATTTTTTTCAAGGTTGTTTTTTTAATCTAAAGTTTGGTAGAAATTTCCTGAAAACTTCAATTGTTACCTTGTATACCTTATATATACAGTCGTCCATTGCTACTCCGTGCTTCGACTTTTGCGGCTTCGCTATTTGGCGGAAATGCACTTTAAATACTAAAATACAATACAGTATGTACTGTAGTGTACAGTATCATTAAAAATGGTTATGAACAATGTGGAGAAGGTAAATAAGGGAGTGGGAAAGGTTTATAAAGCCTTAAAATATACGTAAAATAAGGAGGGGGGATTCTGGAACGTGACCCCCGTGATAAACGAGGGACAAAACGGCTACACTGAAGTGCCAGAAAAACTGATACAGACTGTAAAAAAAACCTGGTACAAACTGTTATGTGGTTTGTTTAGCTTTTATTCCATTGAACCCCTGGTACACCTCCAGACATCCACCAGTTCATAAGTTCCACCAGTTCGTGTCCTGTATTCTTTCTGATGGGTTTTTCCTCTTCTAACAGGACAATGAGCCACCACAGACGTCTAGAGACACCAGATTATGGTTAGAGGTTTAGGGTTTAGTCATTCACACCTAAATCACCAGATCTCAATGAAGTCTGGTGTCTATTACCTACAGAATTTTTCCCCAAGCTCATGGAGTCCACATCCAAAGGGGTCCTACAAAGTATGAGACTGATGTACCAGTTTTTCTGGTATATAAAAATGATTTACCTCTTGGATGTTAATGCTGTCATAGACGATACAATTTGGCCTGTTGACCAGAAAAAACTTTAATGTCTCAGGTAACTGTAATCCACAGACTCCTGTATGTCAAAGGTCCAGTCACTGGCTAAATCAATGGTTAATTGCTGGCTATAATTTTACCATGAAGACAAAAAGACGCTCCACACAACTCAGAGTTAAGCATATTGAAACTCTAAATCACTGTCTTCTGAAGGTCAATTGTCAGGTGGACACCAAACACTTCACACATCACCACAAACTGACCGAACCACAGTGAAGCATGGGGGTGGTAGCATCACACTCACATTGTGAGGATGTGAAGGCTTGTAAAGGTAAAGGGCGAGGGTCGAGAGACCCTGGAGGACAAACTGATTCAGTCGGCAAGAGAACTTTGACTTGGGAGATGATTTATTTTTTAGCAAGACAATGACCATTCCCAGATCCAATGGAGAAATTTTGGCTGGATTTTAAAATGGCTATTTACGTGTGATTCCCATGCAGACTAATAAACTGCTTGAGCAGATTTGCAAGTAGGAATGGAGTAAAATTGCAGTGTCCAGATGTGCAAGCCTGGGCATGTGGTTAAGGAACCAGCCTTGTAACCAAAACGTCATCGGTTCAATCCCCACAACCGACATGGCACGACTGAAGTGCCCCTAAGCATGGCACCTAACCCCCATCTGCTATTTATACTGAACAAAAATATAAACACAACACTTTTGTTTTTGCTGCCATTTTTTTATGAGCTGAACTCAAAGATTGAAAACTTTTTTTACGTACACAAAAGGATTTTTTCTCTCAAATATTGTTCACATATTTGTCTAAATTTGTGTTAGTGAGCACTTCTCCTTATGCTCACCTGTGCAATAATCCTGCTGTCCAATCAGCATCTTGATCTGCCACACCTGTGAGGTGGATGGATTTTTCTCGGCAAAGGAGAAGTGCTTACTAACACAGATTTAGACAAATTTGTGAATAGTATTTGAGAGAAAAAGTCCTTTTGTGTACATAGAAAAAGTCTGAGATCTTTGAGTTCAGCTCATGGAAAATGGAAGCAAAAATAATTAATATTTTTTATATAAATTTATATCGATTTTATATAATGTATCATGTTGACTGACCCGCCTACATAGACTCAGTGTTGATTGTGGCTGATTGCGGATCTACTAAACACTGACCTGAAGGGCTTTAATATTTATGCAGTCACTTATTTCACATGATATATTTTTATTTAATTGTAGTGTCGTGTTGTTACCTTGACGCTTAAAAATATTTTTGTACATTTTTGCCAGAAAAGAAAATTACACTGACCACGATTCCATTTATAAAACCAATAAATGAAGTAAACATCCAGGGGGTGAATACTTTTGATAGGCACTATAATTACTTTTTTTTTTCCCCTCGTGCTCAGACTTAATAGACCATTTGAATAGCATGAGAGTAAATAATTCACGTTATTTTAGGAAACGAACATGCCAGGATGGAATGTTGCCCGGTGAGAGACCTTTGAGAACTTCTGGATGGTTCTCGGATTGTCTTTAGAAGCTATAATTAAAAACCTCGCAGTATCTGGTTCATTAAATATAATATTCAACATACAATTAAAGATAATTACATTCACGCTGATGAGACTGAACCCGGTCAACATTCAGAAGAACATCACAAGAGCATTAAGTATTCGGTGGAATATTTTGGTCTGATATGAGATGAGAAGTGAGACGGAGGAGATGTGGAGGAGATGTAAAGAAAGGTGGAGGAATGTGGATGAAGGTGAGGAATTTATTTATTTTTCCTTTGGGGATCAAAAAAAACGGCAAAACCAACAACACAACAAAATCAAAGTCAATCAAAATGACAAAACGTGACATCGAATCCGATCAGATTTTCGGCTCCAAACGGAGATCAAAACGAAAGATGAAATAAAGACGGAGATCATGTGACGGATACGTCATGATGTCATCCGGATCTGGCTTTGCTCCTGGAGATAAATGCGATCCTGTCGTTTATTCACCCTGTTTATTTTTTCAGGTTTAGTACTGCTGCTTTTTCAATTAGTGGCTGATTATAAATTCTGGTGAAGTTTATCCCCAACAGCAGACACTCCATCTCTAAAAGCCCGTCGTCCCGGAGAGCAGACGGAGATGATGATGTCTGGATTTTGATTTGCTTTGACATTTGTTTTCCCGCAGATTCGTTCTGCTCGATAGCAGCTGTCTTCATTTTCTTCTCCACTGGAGAACAGGACCATCTTCAATAACTCTCACTTTCAAAACATGTTTGTAGTAAAGTCAGCCCCGTTCCCAGCGTGCCGATTTTCCACGCTCCAGGAAATCCGACTCAGTTCATCAGTTTATTATCCGGATCCCAGAGGGAGCTGTGTTAGTGCCAGGTCCAGGATCCAGAATCCGCTCCAGGACCTGCTTTATTCGATCACTGACTTGATTCCTCAACCAAGATTTCATTAATCTTCATCTTCATTCATCATCACACTCAGCTGCTTTCCCCAGAGGAAGAGGAGCAGAACTGGAGAAAACAGGTAGCAAGAAGTAAAGATTCACATCTGGGTCGTTTCTTTCCTTGATTCGTCACCATTTTATTAAATATATTTATTCAATTTGTTTATTTGATTCTTGTGAAATGATTTATGCTGAGAAGCTCCATTCATCCGCAGGTGAGTCATGAATCACTGCATGGATCAGGGTTAGTCTGGTGCAGGGTTTATTCTGTTATGTGGTATAATGTGTAGAATAAAAAAAAGCTAAATAAAAAAGTTTAAAACCAAAAACATTACAACAAATAATAAAACATACAGAAACAAAATGAAAAAATACAAAAAACACAAAACTGTACAACAAATTAGTAAAACATGATGATAAAACCAGAACCATAAAAACAGCAAAACCAAAAACAGCCAAAAGCAAAACTACAAAATAATAAAACATACAATAATAAAATGAAAAACATACAACAAAACCAGTAACAGCTAAATAACCAAAACATTACAACAAAATAAATGATAAAAAAAACAATACACCTTGCAACAACAAAACTAAAAACAATTACTAAAATTGCTAAATTAATAAAAAAAATTACTAAAATAAAATAATAAATAAAATAATAAAAAAACAAATCCAACAACATAAAATAAAAACCAACAAAAATTAAAACATAATAAAACAGTGGGTTTTTTTTACTGTTGTTAATTTTTTTTATCATGTTTTTAGTTTTTAAAAACATAATTGTTTTTATAATTTAGTTGTTAATTAAAAATTAAAAAAACAAAACAAAACCAACAACATAAAAATACAACAAAAATGAAAACAATAAATACATCATGCAACAACGAAACTAAAAACATAATAAAATAAGAAATAATAATAAAACAGTTTTGTAGTGTTGTTTTGCTGTTATTAATTTTGTTTTCATTATTATTGTTGGTTTTGTCGTTTTATTGTCATGTCTGATTTGGTTGTAAGATGTGGTGTTCTTGTTGTTTTTATTGATGTGTTGTTGGTTTTTGTTGCGCAGTTGATTTAGTTTTCATGTTTCTGGGTTTGTTGGCATTATGCTGGTTTTGTCGTCATGTGGTGTTGGTTTTGTTGTTGGGTTCTTAATTTTGTTAGTGCTAGTATTTAAAACAACAACAAATCAACAACATCAACAACACAAATTACATCTTACAACAAAATCAGTTGCGACAACAGACCCAGAAACATGAAAACAAAATTAACAACAGAACAACAAAACCGAAATTAATGACAGCTTGGCAACCTATATTTATTAAGGTCCATAATCATCTGTTGATTTTATTTAATTTATAAAGTTTTAGTTACAAATTACTGTGAAACCTAAGCTTGTTAGACTCAATAATAAACATTTTAGGCAGTTTTAAACCTCCAACAAATAATAAACCTGAAACTTGGACCAGAACCTGAGCAAAAGCCATAAATCAGAGGTGGTGAAATTTTAAAAGCCCCTGTAGCACTGAAGGCGTCATCACGAAGCACGGGGTCAAAGGTCAACACCCTGACTCTCCTCTAATCATCTTTTTCAATCACGGTCCACAAAATGGAGGTCACACACTGGGCCGGAGGCTAGAGGCTCTCTCGCACACCGCTCACGTCTTATCTCACGATCACGATCTCACACGTGGATCAGGGTTTTTTTTTTCTCTGTGACACCTGCAGTGTCTGAGTTTTCCTAAATTAAACCTAAATACACTAAACATCCACCAGGTCTGATGTTAAAAAACATCGGACGCCGACATTTGTGATGTTACCACGGATAGATCGTAGTTTTGTTGTGTCACATGGCAGGACAATGTTAGCTTGGACTTAAACCAAATGTTCCATCCTGAAATACACAACGTGTTTGATTCACTTTCTTCGGGTGAGTCGACTCGGAGTTGAATCACGTGTTCATTAACCTAATGTAAATTCAATACTGCAGATTTCCAATATCTGTTAAGATATTGAATGGACTGTTGAGAAGTCCATTAATCTTTCACTAGGTCACTGATTAACAAAGGTTCCCAGTAAAGGGTTCCTGAACCCATTTGTAGTTCCTTTGTGGAGGCTTCCATTTATTTATTTACTTATTTACTTGACTTTAAAAGCCAACAGTAAATAATAAGCTGTAATAAGACTTAACTAAGAACAGTCCTATTTTCACATATAGCTAGCATTACAGTGCTAATAAAAGCTAATAAATATTCTAACAAACAGCCAGCATTACAAGGCTACCGAGTATCATACCATAAGTGCAAACAGTTTTCAGGAAAGTCTGAAACAATTTATGAAATGAACAATGAATCCATAGTATAATGCATAGTATAAGCTTTAACTAGCATGATAGTCATTTTTTAAAGTTACAAGTGTGTTATTGTTGTGTGTGTGTGTGTGTGTGTGTGTGTGTGTGTGTAGATTGTACAGCCTTTTCCTTCCTATCTTCCCCATGTATTCCCAACCTTTCCAAATCAAACACTCAAGCTGCACTCGCCCACCTGGTCTCCGCCAAACAGCGGCTAATTCTGCAGCGTTAGCACATGCGGTAATTCCGCTGGAAACCTCGCAGCATTGGACTTCCGCGAACACGGATTCGGTCAACGCAACCTCCAAATCGCTCCATCATCTGATGCAAGCATTTGTATTGGCGAGACATTTATTATTCATGCTCAGCAGAGGGAAACGTTCCAGGTGGAAGAGAGAAAACAAATACATTCCTCTGCCGGACCCTGTTGAGTTTTCCTTACACGTGTCAATATATTGGCATTTTACCGGCAGAGGAAAAGTCCCAGAGGAAAGAGCTGCTGAGGGAAAACTGAAAAAAAAACAAGAAACTCCAGCAGCATCAATCAGACACTTCTACCTCAAACAATACAAGCCAATAAAGCAGTAGTTCAGATCAAGATGCTAATGTCGGTAATGATAAACAGTAGACTTTTGGCTGAACCAATTAGCATCATAAGCAAGGATTCAATAGAATGAACTTTGAATGTTAATGTTTAAATATGATTTATGTAAATATATATTTATGATTAATGTGACCTCCTTAACCAATTAGTATCATTAGCCAACACAGTGTTCCGCTAAGATAAATTCAACCTCTAGGAAGTGCAGAAAAAAAACAAATAAACTTTCCAAGTGTTCACAGCTTTATATTCTGATTACAGTTGCTAGCATGACTAGCTAACAGCTTAGCATTTGTTACATTTCTAGACCAAATTTTTACGATGATGTCATACTGACCCACCAAACATGGACAGTAGCGTTAAAAGGCTAATACGGATCTTACAAAATACAACACAATCGCTAGAATTAAACTGATAATAAGAGTACGGTTTTCACAAACAGTGAGAATTACAAGGCTAAGAAGAGTAGCGTAAGAACCCCTATTATCGGTCACCTCAAACCAAAACATCGGCAATCTAAGCTACCTGTAAATAGATGTAAGCGGTTTATTCACCCCAGTTTTTCAGGAGAGATATATGTGTGAATTCATATACAAGACTCATTTGACTTTCAAAGGAATTTTTTTTAATGATGACGTTTTTGTTTACTTTGACACCAGTACCGCTAGAACGAAGGGGGTTCCCCAATATCACCCATTTTCTTTAACTTGTGTTTTCTGCCTATAACAGCGTAAACACATGTAAAAATCAATACTTACGTTAAATTAGTTTTGTTAGCAACAATGGAAAGTTGCTGTAGTTAATTTGAATTTGGAGTTTCCTCAGAGCGATTGCAGAGGAAAGTCACAATACGCGGAAGTGGCCCATATTGAGGGCAGGCTAGCATTCAATGCCTAACAACTTCGCTATTGTGATGTTAGTCATGATTTCCTTTGTATTTTAACTGTATGATTTTAGTGCAATCAGTTTTTTTGGTGCTTTTACCACCAAAGGCTTACCACCCACTGTAACAATATCCATTCCTAATCATCCTAACCAAGAGTGTGTGTGTGTGTGTGTGTGTGTGTGTGTGTGTGTGAGATATACTCTAGAGTTTCAATATCTAGGTTTAGATTTGGTGTTAAATGAAGCACACAGTCTGCGTGTGTGTAGAGTTTTACATTTCACTGACTTAATGACTCATCATCAACGTCTGGAAATGGAAACGTTTGTGTGTGTGTGTGTGTGTGTGTGTGTTTTACAGATCTCCAGCAGTTTGTTTAATTGTCTGTGGAAGGTTTGAGGTAATGCTGGAGTTTGTGGAACGTCTGCTCAGTGTTTCTTTTTGGTCGTTTCGTATGTCTTACATCAGCGTGACCTCCTGGTCCTTGTCATCTCCTCTGTCTCAGACACTGAACAGAACCGCCAGCATTAGGAAGGCAACAACACTAATATTCTTACAGATGACTTACGGAGATCAGAGCGGCTAGCCTTAACAGGCTAAAAATAGTAGCAAGTCTACGGACGACAATGGACAGAACAGCTAGAGATGACGAACCATATTAATATTCGTACAAATGACTTGCGGTGAACAAAACTTCTAGTGTTACAACAATAAAAATAATACCATTCTTGTACTATGCAACTGACCTATAGTGAACACACAAGTTAGCACTAAAAGGCTAAAGGCATAGTTAACACAAAATAAACAAAACAGCTCGCGTTAAGAAGCTATGTAAATTATCTTCCAGTTAGCATTTGAAGGCTAATAACTGCATTAAACGACTAACAGTAATATTCTTACACATTGCTAACAACAAACAGTGCTAGCAGTAAGAGGCTAACAACTGTAATGTTCTTACAAATGCTCTCTAACACAAACAAAGGCTAATATTATAATATAATAATGTAATATTATATTGAATAAACAGAACAGCTAGCTTCAAGAGGCTAACACCGATAATATTCTTACAAATTACCTCACAAATTTGCATTGAAATGATAATAACGGTAGTATTTCATTGAATAAACAGAATGTTAGCGTTAAATAACTAACAATATATTGACAATATTATTATTGTCAATATATTATTATTATTATTATTATTATATATATTGCGATATTTCTACAGACGTCTTACAATGAATAAATCAGCTAGCGTTAAAAAGTTAACTACTGTAATGTTCTTGCAAATTACCACAGAAGTTAATAACAGCAATATATTACGTCAAATAATAAACAAACAACGCTAGTGTTAAATGACTAACAATAATAATATTCGTACAAATTTTATTTAATGAACAGAACAGCTAGCGTTAAATAGCTAAAAGCAATTGCTAATTGTTTTTACTTAAAGTTGCCGTTCCACTCCAGTTCCAAAGAAATTAACCGGAGTAAATGTAATCCTAAAAATAATTTAATCATGCCTATTTCTTCATCACAGCACAGTCTCATCAAAAACGTGAGATTTTCCAGACTTCAGCTCAGCGCTGTCACCGCGGATATTCTTGCGATGCGAATGCACCATGTGACGTGCCCGAAAAGCTACACGACATTTCTGAATATTATTTTTGGCTTCATTAATCCGTGCTGGAATTCTGTGAAGTCGTGCTGCTTGCTGGTCTCACTGGTGCTAATCTTAGCGCTCATGGCTTCACTGCACAATGGGGCCGAAGGGAAGAGAAGCAGCAGATTTTACACAGCGGTAAAGAGCGAGTGCTGTGTGAGAGACTCGGAGCTCGATGTCCACAGAGGACAGGAACAGATGCGTTGCCATGTAGGAGGTGTATGTGTAAAAAAAACTAAACAAAAAAAAACAAATGGGTTGGTTCTGGTCCAAGTCCATATGGATGGAGGATATCACACTCAGGAACCAGTCAGAGGGACCTGGAAGTGAAGCCAGTGGAGTGTTTTAGGCCATTAACTAATCAAAACGCGCAATTATTACACAAACTGCTGAATTTTTTTTCCTGATCTTTGGTTGTTCAAATTGGAATGAGAACATCATCATAATGTTCCATAATGACAAATAGATAAATAAAATAAAACTCAGAAGCCTTTCAGTTCGTCTTCACAAGTTCTAACATAGCAAAAAGTAAGACCTCTTTTGTTGGTTTGTTTGTAGAACCTTTAAGGAACCTCTTGAGGAACCTATTTTTTAAGTGTATCCCAATGTTTAAATTGTGACCTGAAATCTCATGACTTGAAACAATAAACGTTCATAGAGAGTCCCTAGAAAGTTCCTAGAAAGTTCCAAGGTTCTTCAGGAACTTTCCAAGGTTACAGTTCTTAGCATTGGAAGACAGACATACTTGGAACCGCCCAACAGTTCTACATGCAGTAATGTTGCCAAAGAATTATAAACCATATCTGAGGTGTCTGATCTCGTCCAGAGAAAGAAATGTTAGGTTCTGAAGATCGAATGAGAGATTCAAGATCCTGAAGCTCGTAACTTGAAACGTTACATATTGATTGTGAGTGGAATGTAAAGCAGAGAATTTAGGTTTTGGTTACCAGTATGGCATCAGATCAATGTCAAAACTAGGGGGCACAAAAATACAAGTTTTAACAGTTTGCATGTGTAAATCTTCCTCCCGCAAGCGTAAATGTGAAACTTTTACAGAAAGATATCGCGCTTAAACCGCCTTTTTTGCATTCTTGAATGTTTTTTTTCTTCTCGATCCGGCAGTTGTCCTCGCGCGCCATGTGAATTACCCTTGACTGTTCTTGCGCTCGAGTATTGAAGGGGTGGTTTTGACAGTTTGGGGGCGGACCTTGGGGTTGGTTTTGACAGTTTGGGGGTGGGCTCATGGCCGTTTCTGTCAGGAAAGCAATTGGCTGGTGGCTCCTGGTGTTGTGACAGACCGCACAGTATGAACAGCCCTTCTCCGGGAAGACAAACATGGCGGAGGACACTTAAGTTGGTTACTTACTCGCAGCTCCCGATTCGTTTGGCTCCTTATGCCTAGATCCAGACGTTAGCGTTAGCTCCTTAGTTAGCTCCTTATTCACAGACTAAAGTTAGCGCCGTATTCCCAGAACCAGATTCAGTTAGCCGCGGTGAACGAAACAGAGTGTTCAGGTGTACATTGCTTCAGCGCTTCACAGACAAATAAACAGAAATAATACAGAAATTAACAAACTGTTTACCATCAGAACACATAAAACAGGTCGAGCACAAAAAACAGTCAAGGGTAATTCACAATGGCGCACCAGAACAACTGCCGAATCAAGAAGGAAATAAAAACATTTGAGAATGCAAAAAACACACTGGCTTGAGCGCGATATGATTGTAAAAACGCTCACAGTACTTCTTTCTCTGCTCATGAGTTTCACATTTACACTCGCGGGAGGAAGATTTACACGCGCAAACTATGGCGTTAAAATAGGATCAAAAGTTTTGTGCACCAAAAAACAAAATCCACGCATTCTTACTTACAAAATCTCATTTATGGGTTACAGATTTTGCTTTTTGATGTCCTTTCCTTTCTACACACCCCCACTTCTTCAGCGAGAGCACACCAAACTTATTTAGTTAACGTTAACTAAACTTTAAAGTGGGAAGTTAACACTAAAAAACATAATCGTTAAAAATAGCTAAGCTGGGAAAACAAACTCACAGCTTACCTGTGTTTGCTGGTCAGCCATTTTCCCCTCAAGATAAGTTTCCGCGCTCTCGCTGATGAAGCAGAGGTGTGTAGAACGGCCTGGGTGGGCAGGGCTTAAATTTTTAACAGCCAATAGCTGTCTAGATCCTACCCAAGCATGAAAATAGGTCCAAAAGTTTTGCACAGCAAAAAAATGAATCCGCGCAGCAAAAAAAGAAATCTGCGCACCAAAAAGGATCTAAAGTTTTGTGCACCAATAACTAACATCTGTAACCCATAAATGAGATTTTGTAATTGAGAATGCACAGATTTTGTTTTTTGGTGCGCAAAACTTTTGATCCTATTTTGACGCAATAGGCGAACTGTTAAAACTTGCAGGTTTGTATTTTTCACCTTGTGTTTTTGCGCCCCCTAGTTTTGACGCCATATACTAGGAAGTGGCTTTAACCAATCGGAAGTCTTGTAAAGTATCCAAGCCAAAGTGAAAGTGAAAGTGAGCCACTGTGCAGGGAGCACACTTGGTTGTGGAGATCAAACCAGGGACCTTCTGGCCCCAAGGCTGGTTCCTATCCACAAGCCAACAGCTACCAAAGTCCTTCCTATAACTTCTCAACTAGATTATGTTTATATCTCGGTTCATTCTGATATTCCCCCTCAGGAGCCAAACTCATTTGACTTCTTTCTGCTTGCATAATTAACCGTCATGGCCTTGATCAAAATCAAAAAGAAATTCCGATTTGAAACTGTTTACTTTTATTTCATTACAAAATAAAAGCTCACCAAACATCATTCCTCATACAACTGTGCACATTTGCATATTTAAATTGCCACGTTCGGGGATGAGTCGAAGGCACCAGTGCTTAAGCCGTAAGCTGTACGTTGTTTAATAACCGGTATCGCAGACCATCTTAATTTGTTTTAGAGAAGATGTTTTGCGTTTTTTTCCCCACTGACAGAAAATCGAGTTATGTTCCAATTGAAAATCTCACACAGGCTAAGTGTCTATATCGTCCCGAGGCATCGCGCTCGTCTAACCGCGCAACTTTATCATAATAAACAGGGTGCTGGTGGCTCTTGACGACAATTGATCAATCAGAGTTGATTGCAGGCAATCAGTGGGACGAAGCCAATCGGGTTCAACTGCATCCAAGATGAGATGGGGTTTAATATCAATACCGACACGTTGGTGAAGCTTCAGTATCGTGTCTGATCTGATCCTAATAGCTTAATAGCTCATTTTTTCCTGGAATTTCATTTCGTAAAACCAATCTGTTGATTGGTTAGTGGTTATACAGCTGTTGCCTCAGGTAGTGTGTGTGCTACACAGTTTCAGGGATGTTGGGTTTGTGGGTTTGATGCTCGCTCTGGTCTCTGTGAGGACTTCGGTGTGTTCTCCACGTGTCCGTGTGGGTTTTTGTTGTGTGCTTCTTCCAGAAAAACACACATGGTAGGAAAATTAGGTTGTGCGTGTGAATGCTATAGATTGTGCCCAATGCTTCTAGGTGGGTTCTTTTTCTCCTATGAACTGTGAGCTGTAAGCTCTAAGAACGACTGACTGGTGGGTCCCTGCAGAACCCTTGAGAATCTCGGCCGTGAATAAGGTTACGTCCATCTAAAAAAAAAATCCATGTAAAGCTCCTGGGGATGTAAGATGTCCTGAAAATTATTTATTATTTGTCATGTTTTTTTTCCCACCGTCTTCGGGTGACACTCAGCGTGTTGGAGGACGTCAGGCATCCAGATGATGTGTCCGGAGGGAAAACATGACAGAGGTGAAAATACTCAATGACGGAGGGTCTGTTACAGGAGATTAGCCTCAAACCGGTGGGTGTCACGCATCTCAGGTGTAATTTGTCAGGAATCCGAAGACGGAACATGGCACAGCGACATCTCTCTGTCTCTCTGGTGTCTCAGAATAGATTTGACGGCAAAACCGTGAACGCAAAAATCGAACCTACTGCTTACAGACTGTTTCAAGCAGTAACGTTTTCACTGGTTTGCGACGGAATGATTAGGCAAAGAATTTCTCTGGGTTCTAGATGAACCTCATCATGTGATATGAATATGCAAATCATATCATTATGTCACACCCACATAAACAGGCTCCTACAAAAAAAGGTTCTTGAGAGATCTATGGATTTAGAGCAGATAAGGAGAACCTCTTTTTTTCAGGATTCCAAACTCAAAACCCTTGAGGATGCCAAGGAACCATTTGAGGAACCTTCAAATCCCAGGACTAACCTTGCAGAACAAAAGAATGCAGTGTTCCTTAAATGGTTATGGGTTCTTAGCATTGGAACAGGGATGTAATTGGAACCATATACCAAGAGTTCTACATGGAGCTCAGGGTTTTAAATGCATCTTGTCATGTAGGTATGAATACGCAAGCCATGACGTGATGTCACGCTGACATAAACGAGTCTGAGGAGTCTGAGGTCTGGTTAAGACTGGACCAGATGAGATACTAAGGCTCGGGGTTGGCAGATCAATCTTGTCATATAATATGAATGTGCAAATCATTTACTGATGTCACACTGACATTAATAGTTTTGTGCCCATGGGTGGAGCCAAAGCAGGGGCCGGGTTGCAGTGGACCCCCCTGAAATCTGGTCAGACCACCCAGGTACAAGCCTAGATGACTGACATCATCTTGTTGTAAAGAGCCTGTTGAAGAGGTCTGCACTGGGATTGGGTCCCACTGGGTCCCATGGGACCCGAGGCAAATCTCGCAGGAACGGTTGGTTTGTACTTAGCTGCGGGCGGGAATGGGCGGCTAAAACAAAACACTGTGGGATTACAGAGTATAGCCTAAAGGTAATTCCAAATAAATAAAATACAGAAAATGACTTGTTTTTATGAAATGTAAACTGCTTATATACAGTAAATACATATTTAAAATTTATATGCTGGTCTTCGCTGGTTTGCTGTGTTCTGATGGGTTGCCAGATTTATTTAAAATCGCGACCCCCACCTCTACATCATAACATTTACCGATTTCGATTGAAATTGACTGTGTTTCTTGAATATTCATTGTCATAATCGCGCCACCTCCACCCCACCCCCCACTCCCCCAATAGCTTTGGCCACCCCAAGAATAAAAGTCTAGCTCCGCCACTGTTTGTGCCAACGCCCTCTTTAACGTTTTTTTTATGTTGTTTAACTCTTTTGTCACGTTTTGTTTATAATAGCTACTCGTAGCTAACTTTTTTCCGCTAACTTGCAAACGAAATGGAGCCGTTTCTGTTTTTCCGTCAGTCGTCGGCGTGTCGAATTTTCTAGAGACAGGCCTCAACGAAAGGCGACGCCACTTCCGTCACCGCGCTGTGTGAAAGTTAAGACTTTTATTCGTGACTTTTCCCTCAGCGTTTTTGTTAGACGGGAGATTCAGATTTTGTGTAAAAGCCTATTGAAATGCAACTCACACCAGAGCCACCGTCTGCTTCTGATTCATCTTTTTATCCTGCGTGTGTGTGTGTGTGTGTGCAGGTAAAGAGGTGAGCTGTAGATGCCGCCGTCCGAACCATCTGTCTGGGTTTTTCTGCACATCTGCCATTTTAACTGTGTTTTAATAAAAACTTGGCCGTGTGTGTATGAGAGAGAGAGAGAGAGAGAGAAAGAGAGAGTCAGGAATTTGCCTGTTCACACTGTCTGTCTGCCACAGACACTCCCTGTCTCAAGTTTATTATTTCTACGACTCGGGTAAAAGACAAAGAAAGAATCCCCCTCCCCTGTTTTTTTTCCTCGTCCTCTGGCAAAGGTTTTTCTTTTCGTTCCAACTCCGTGGGAACGTCTCTGCATTTCTGGTGAACGGAGAATAATCCGGGCGGTGGACGGGTCTTCGGTTACGTTTATTTTGAGAGCGAGGGCTAAAACATTTACGCTGTTATTATTCTACATGCTTCACGCGGCGCTTCGGTCTTCAGTCTTATAACGCATGAGACGTTCCCAAAGTCACGGGACAGGATTTTGTATCGAGTACGACCCCCGTCTAGTACAGCGACAGGACGTGCCATTGGTTCCACTAATGGACCGAAGACGTCCGTTGGCGTCTGGATATCCGTCCACAGCTCAGTGGCGTTTCTTGGCGTGGGACCTCGGGTGGAAACGGACTTTCCTGTAGACGCTCGACTGGGCTCGGGTCCTGGCGGCACGGCGTGTTACCCTGCCGGAACATCCTGTCATTACAGGGCTATGTGAAGTCACCAATGAATGGTCACCAAACCATGAGAACACACCCCACCACCAGCCTCCACAGCGCCCGGTGTCCATGCATACACGAACCCTACCGCCAGCCTGAGACGACTGGCAGCGTGACTCGCCACATGCTAGCAATCCTCCTGGGTCCCGTTGTCGTCCTCGCTAGCCCGGGTGGGGGCGCCGTGTCTGGTATCGCGGTGCCAACACGGGCATAAACACGTCTGAACGATTTATCCCACCCCATCAATTCCAGGACGGAAGCATCCCGAGCGGTCCCGCCCTGGAGCAGGTGTCCTTTATCGGTAGTGAACCGAGTTATCGTTAGCGGCGGTCTCTGGCAGCGTGCAGGAGAGGCCGCCGAAACAAACCTGCGTGTAATTTGATTATCTGCAGAGTGCTGACCTCTTCGTCAGAGGTAAATGAAGGAGGGTCGGCTGCGATTTGCATTTAGATTAATTGGTTCTGCATCTTTATTCAAGCGAAGACCTCGACTCTCTCTCTCACACACACACGCACGTTGTAACACGTCAGGCGAAATCATCAGCATGTTAAAACAGCCTCTCAAGCAGGACCTCCTCCATCCCACCACATCTGCTCCCTGCTCTGTGTTTGTGTGTGTGTGTGTGTGTGTGTGTGTGTGTGTGTGTGTGTGTGTGTGTGTGTGTGGGGGAGTGGGACACTCCTCCATAACTAACCCTGAACTGTCGCTTGTGTAATTACATTGCTCACCTACCATATAACCTTTAATAGAGAAAAACAGCCATCAGGCACTTCAGCTATTGCCTAAATAACACAGCTAATAGATTCTTTGTTTGTGTGTGTGTGTGTGTGTGTGTGTGTGTGTGTGTGTGTGTGGGGACGACTCTACCATGCTACTACCAAGTGCACACTATGTAGCATGCAGAGCACATTTTGGACGCGTCCCAAACCACTATATAGGTCATGTTTGTTGTGGAACTTTCCCAATCGGCAGTCCACTGTGGACGTGTCCCAAACCACAAGCCATACTGGTCTATGTAGGGCACTGACGGGATCATCCCTCATCCACTCGCACTGCTCATTATACGGTCCATAAATAAACACTGTCAGAAATGTCTTATCATCATCATCATCATCATCATCATCATCGTTGTCGTCAGTCCACTACGGGCGTGTCCTGAACCACTATGTGGGTCACGCATGTCACACCATCATTAGTCTAGGACACGTTTGGGACACTTGGGGCATGGAAGTGATGATAATGAGAATGTGTCCCGAACCCCTGTGAGTATGTAGGCCACTAAAACACCGTTACAAATGTCTCACCTTCGCCAGTCTGACCTTCATCGGGGACACGCCCTCCGAAGCTCAGCCTTGACTCCCTTTATAGTGCACATTCCATCATGGGTGTGTCTTAAATCACAGGCCCTACTCACTACGTAGACCTTATTCTAAGAGTCATAAATGTCTCACCATCCACAATGGGCGTGTCCCGAATCATAAATGTCTCACTATCCTCAATGGCCGTGTCCCTTGTCATAAATGTCTCACCGTCCACAATGGGCGTGTCCTCAGTCACAAATGTCTCACTATCCACAATGGCCGTGTCCCCAGTCATAAATATCTCACCATCCACAATGGGCGTGTCCCGAATCATAAATGTCTCACTATCCTCAATGGCCGTGTCCCCTGTCATAAATGTCTCACCGTCCACAATGGGCGTGTCCTCAGTCACAAATGTCTCACTATCCACAATGGCCGTGTCCCCAGTCATAAATGTCTCACCGTCCACAATGGACATGTACCCCAGTCATAAATGTCTCACTGTCCACAACGAGTGTGTCCCCAGTCATAAATGTCTCACCATCTGCAATGAGTGTGTCCCTAGTCATGAATGTCTCACCATCCACAATGAGTGTGTCCCTAGTCATAAATGTCTCACTATCCTCAGTGGACGTGTCCCCAGTCATAAATGTCTCACTATCCACAATGGACCTGTCCCCATACATAAATGTCTCACTATCCACAATGGACCTGTCCCCATACATAAATGTCTCAAGATCCACGATGGCCATGTCCCCTGTCATAAATGTCTCACTGTCTAATAGGCCAAGTTTCAAATCACTATATAGACCTCATGGTATCTGTCAAATTTCTGTCTGTGTCCACTGTGGGCGTGTTCCAAATCACATGCCCTACTCATCATATAGTATCATAATAGTCATCACAATCACCCCACTATCCACAGTGGGCGTGTCCCAAATCCCACACTACTGACACTGTATTATTACAATTATAAATGTCTTATCACAGACTGTGGGCGTGTTCCAATCTACACACTCTACATTCCAGTGATAAACCACGGCACGTCACGGGTAAATGAACAAGAGCGTGATTGGCTAACGAAGCACAACCTAAACTCCGCCCACACCAGTCCATGATTTACATTCTAATTCCTTGTCTTCGGGTAAACGACACTTCATTTCCATTTTATTCAATCATACACGTCCAAACCGGGCACTGCACCGCTAAATATTTATAAACTCATCTATTATTAAATCTGTTTTTTTTGTTTTGTTTTTTTTTCTGCACAACAACACTGAAATCGGGGGTAACGTTAAAGTCTCTGAGCAGGCGTCTGATCAATTATTGAAGGGGACACGTTTAAGTGGACGTCGGTGAGAGTGTCGAGCGGCTCCATTACCGACCCTGCATAAATAAATGAAGTGAAGTGCGAGGTGCAAGAGGACGGAGCTTGCGGGGGGTGGGGGGGGGTTCTGTAAACGGATTAGTCACGCTCCACGTCTTCTGCATAATTCAACCTGGGCTAAAAGACTTCAGCGTCTGCAGCTGCAGGGAAAATAAAAACAGACGACGCTGCTTTTTTTTTTTTTTTTTAATGGACGGGGAACAACGCAATTATGCAAACGGCTTCGTTTAGTAAACATCCAGCTTGAAGCATCTGGGGTCAAGAAAGGAGTCCAGATGTTTTTATACGGCTAATGAGTGCGAATTTTAGCCCGAGCTTAGCTAGTCGGAGGTTTGGTGTGGATCCTGATCAGGGGTGAGTGGTGATATGATTTACTTCCTGTTCTTCCTCCCGCTCTTTTTACAAATTGGGGTCACATGTGTCTCAACTTTTTTTAATTTTAATTCAAGTTTTTTTTTTCCATCCACAATGGACATGTCCCCAGTCATAAATGTCTCACTATCTACAATGGACCTGTCCCCAGTCACAAATGTCTCACTGTCCACAATGGACCTGTCCCCAGTCACAAATGTCTCACTGTCCACAATGGACATGTCCCCAGTCATAAATGTCTCACTATCCACAATGTGCGTGTCCTCCAGTCATAAATGCCTCACCATCCACAATGGACCTGTCCCCAGTCACAAATGTCTCACTGTCCACAATGGACCTGTCCCCAGTCATAAATGTCTCACTGTCCACAATGGACATGTCCCCAGTCATAAATGTCTCACTATCCACAATAAACCTGTCCCCAGTCATAAATGTCTCACTATCCACAATGTGCGTGTCCTCCAGTCATAAATGTCTCACTGTCCACAATGGACATGTCCCCAGTCATAAATGTCTCACCATCCACAATGGGCATGTCCTCCAGTCATAAATGCCTCACCATCCACAATGGACATGTCCCCAGTCATAAATGTCTTACCGTCCATAATGGACCTGTCCCCAGTCATAAATGTCTCACTATCCACAATGTGTGTGTCCTCCAATCATAAATATCTCACCATCCACAATGGACATGTCCCCAGTCATGAATGTCTCACCATCCACAATGAGCATGTCCCCAGTCATAAATGTCTCATCATTCACAATGGGCATGTCCCCAGTCATAAATGTCTCACTATCCATAATGTGTGTGTCCTCCAGTCATAAATGTCTTACCATCCACAATGGACATGTCCCCAGTCACAAACGTCTCACTGTCCACAATGGATGTTTCCTTAGTCATAAATGTCTCACTATCCACAATGGACATGTCCACAGTCATAAATGTCTCATTATCCACAATGTGCATGTCCTCCCACTATCCACAATGTGCATGTCCTCCAGTCATAAATGCCTCACCATCCACAACGGACATGTCCCCAGTCATAAATGTCTCACCGTCCACAATGGACATGTCCCCAGTCATAAATGTCTTACCATCCACAATGGACGTGTCCCCAGTCATAAATGTCTCACTATCCACAATGTGCGTGTCCTCCAGTCATAAATGTCTCACCATCCACAATGGACATGTCCCCAGTCACAAATGTCTCACTGTCCACAATGGATGTTTCCTTAGTCATAAATGTCTCACTATCCACAATGGACATGTCCACAGTCATAAA
>JAOVVF010000033.1:10498674-10512216 GCA_028565595.1 Duopalatinus emarginatus | reverse complement strand
ATTCTGGTGGTTAATATTCTGGTGGTTAATATTCTGGTGGTTTAGTATTCTGGTGGTTAATATTCTGGTGGTTAATACTCTGGTGGTTTAGTATTCTGGTGGTTTAGTATTCTGGTGGTTAATATTCTGGTGGTTAATATTCTGGTGGTTTAGTATTCTGGTGGTTAATATTCTGGTGGTTAATATTCTGGTGGTTTATCTGATGCTACATTGAGGAGCCTCTGTTCCTGAGTACTCTATTACTTTACAACCTGCCAGTTTCCATCCAGCAGCCTGAGGGCAATAAACACAAAGCATCCAATCGTCGGCAGTCAATGGGATATAAAACCTTGTTTATCCGGAGCTACGGCGCGAACACCAGAGTAACGTCACTCCTTTATCACCCCAGAGCTCCTAAGATTAAGAATCACAGAAACATCATTGTGTATTCGTAGAGCTCATGTCTGAACCCTTCAGGGGAACTTGACTTTGACATTTTAGCATTATAGCTGAAAACCTAACAGAATGTTGTGTAATATAAATGTAGGATGTTGGAATGGGTATCTGGGTATCTGGTCCTCAAGAGAGCAGAGAGACTAAATCTGTGTGTATCATCTGGGACCATTCACATTTTACATGCCATTTTCCAAATATGTTCAAAGATGGACAAATTGCTACGCTGGAAACCGGGGACTTTTTTTTCTTACAAAGAAAAACATCCTCCAAAATAATGTTAGAATTATACAAATGACATGTTGTAACAGATGCTACGAGTTTTCCAAACCCCACCCCCTGCTACACTACGAACACAAACCAAAAGTACGTCTGGCTATTTTTCCTACACATATTAGCACACATCTTCTAACACTTAGCAGGCTATGCAACATGAAGGATGTATAGCCAGAATACAAACTTATAACAATTTATAACAACAAAAAATGGCACTAATCAGATTGAAATTAGCCAAATGTTAGCTGAAATGTTTTTGTGTGTTTCACAACTCTGTTTTTAAAGGAGTGCAGTTCTTAAGGAAAGGGTTATGAGACATATGTGTAGGTTTTATTAACTTTATTAACTAATATTATCCACAGAATCAACACGTAACATTTCGTACCCCAAAAAATGTAAATGCAAACAAAAACAAACTAACTAAAAGAAAAACAAAACACAAAAAAAGGAACTGAATATATATAAAAAATAATAATTAATTAAGAAAACAAAAGAACAAAAACAACTACAAAAAAAATAATAAGATATCCAAAAGGACAAAATAAATAAAACAATTCAAATAAAAAAACTAGGGGTAAAATAAATAATAAAACCAATAATAATAAAACAAAATAGTAAAAAAAGCTAAAGAATAATAAAACAGAATAATAAAAGCAAATAAGACAACAAATGTAATAAATAACCTTGACAGCAACAATACATTAGTTACTGTGGAGATTATTACAAATTGTTTGCAAAATAACGTAGCTAGTTACCTAACTTGCCAGTAATAAATTTATGTTTAGTGCATTTAAGTTTTGCACTTAAATAATGTTTAATGTAGAATTATGAATTCAGCTAAAGGAAAAATAGTCACAGGTTTAACACGTGTGCGTTAAATCTCCAACTCTCCAACTTATAATAGCGTTAAAACTCAGCGCTGATATGGGAACTGGCATGGTTCCACATTCAGCTCTCCTCCCCACACTCCTCCATATGCTCTGCCTAATTACCGTTCCCTCTGTTCTCTCGCACGCCTTTTCATCATGAAGTTATCACAGGTGTATCGGAGCTCGGCGAGATGAAACGGCCGCTCCGGATGGATGATCCTCGCTCATTTAATAACAAAAAAGAAACGTCACACGTGATAAATATTCATTTGGCCCTGTTCTATTCACAGGATAAAGGGCCCTTGAATCACGGAATAAAGTTACACACTAATATTAATCAGAAAAACGCCAGAAAAAATTACAGAGACGGGGGAAAGCTTTTGTCATGTGAGAATATAAAACGTCTGATTTACTTGGGTGAAGTGAAATATTATTTTTATTAGATGTAGCTCGCAGGCTTTGTTATTTATTACTGAAGCTCAGGAGAGTGAAGTGATGCTACACAACCACTACACACTGACTAGCAATCCCCCCCCCCACCGCCTCCACACACACATACTAATACAAATACTCAAGTCTGATTCTATAGATCAGTAAGTCTTTCCCTCTCTTACAATTTACCTTCAAACAGGAAGTAACCTGACAAGCTTAATTAAATACATTACTCTGGACGAACTCCTGAACAGCTACAACTTACACACCAATCATATTATTAATATTTTACAGAATTAATACTTCATTATCCTTATTAATGGATTTTTTTTTAGAAATGCTAGTTACTATACAGGGGGGCAGCCCCGAACACGGGGAGTAGGTAGGGGAGTTGGGTGCCTTGCACGAGGGCACCTCAGTCGTACAATAAACAATATGACACATCATTAAATCATTAAATTAAAATATGATCATTAAATTAAATTAAAGTGTAAAAAATTACAATAAAATAAAAACAACTGGCCTGAACAAGATACTAGACACTAGAAAGTTAAATCAAAACACAGCAAAATAAAATAAAAAAAATTAACTGAACAAAACAAAATATTGGCTAGCTATGTAAATAAAAATATTAATGAAAATATTAACAACAAAATAAAACTGGTTAGCTAGTTTAAAAAAACAACTAAAAATACAGTAAAACAGTAAATATAGATAAATAAGCAAGACACTTGATGCTACCTACGCAATGAAATTAAAAACGTGACACTACACGTTAGCTAGTGAATAACTAGAATAACTATTACCTTATTTTCCTTTGGTTGTTTTTCACCATTAAATAAAAGCTTTTTCATAATCTCTTCTTAGCTGCATTGGTTAAATTCTGTATGAAGCTTAGTTATGTTAATTATGCTATTAATTAACGTTAATTATGTTAAGTTCTGTATTCACATTATTTATATTAGTTACATTCTTTAGTGATGTTAGTTGCATTAGATAAATTTAAATAAAATTCCTTATTTACATTAGTTTTGTTAATATTGTATTAATGATAGTTACATTAATTTAATTCTCTATTATTGTAAATACAAAGCTTAACTAACGTAACTAATGTTAATTAATGTTTTATTAATTAAACTTCACATGACGCAAGTTACATCATTAAAATCCCATATTCACTTTGGTTATGTTAGTTAAATTTTGTAGTCACATTAGTTACATTACATTAAATTCTCTATTAAGGTTAGTTACATTAGTTAAATTCCATATTAAGGTTAAGCTGGTTAAATTCTAGACTCATGTTAGTTAAATTTCTTAAATTCCGTATGACCATAATTAACCTTAGTTAAACCGCATATTAACATAAGTTACGTTAGTTAAATTTCATGTTAACTTTTCAGTTATGCTGCCCCTTTAACATCGCTTTTTAACACTACTTCCAGTGTCTCATGGTATCCTTGAGAAACCTTTTTCCTTTTCTGTGGCAATCTGGAGATAAAAAGGAAGAAATAACAAAGATACATCCTTCTGTCACTAAGCTCCAGGATGTTAACTATTGTCTACCTCCAATGTGAGCGAAGATAACTGGAACACTTCCTCTCATTTCATACAAAAGACAGTTATGTATTCATATAGCTGTGGTTTTTACCCAATTTACTGTGCTGTCTGAAATGTATATATTCCAGGAAGAAAAAAAAAGAAGAGAAAAAAGGATGTTAAATATCCTGCGTTATGTGAGAATTTGTTGGGTGATAAATTGCAGTTTATACAGTAGCCGAGGTTTAAACCGCGTAAATGTGGAGGTGAAACACAGAGATATCAGAAATGATTAAAGACGATATGTTTTAGCGTCAGCACTTTAACACATGGAGGAAAAAACGTAACAAAATCCTCAAGACAAATGAGCCTCATAATAAAAAGACTATGTAATGGTGTGTACTCACACACAGAGATACACGGTTGGATGCAATCGCTGGGTATTTAATAACAGTTTAAACAATCCAAAATCGTGAGGCAGGATCAAGGTTCAGGCAATCAGCAAACAGTATATCAATGGCAGGGCAGAGGCAAAAATTCTAAATTAGTCCGAAATAGCAACAGTATAAAGGCCTGGTATAAATGCATGCAAGGTAAACCAGAACAATGCAAGAACAATACTTGCATTGGGGGGGTTTAGAAAAGCTTGGGTTTAGATTGGCTTGCCGATTAGAGTCTGAAAATGGGGAGCAGGTTTCAAGGGGGACCCGGCAAGTCAGTGCAGAGTATAGATGTCCCGCGCAGGTAACCAAGAGTGCTCTTCAGGGCCATAGCCCTCCCAAGCCACCAGATACTGAAGATGCCCATCACAACGCCTAGAGAGAAGATGGCTGACCATCAATATCCAGTGGCGCAGGAGAGCCCTGGTGGTATGACACTGGGTTAACTGCTTTAATAATTTTGTAGGGACCAATGAAACAGGCATTTAATTTTTTTGCAGGTCTTGTGCAAGTTCCGTGTGGAGAGCCAGACATGATCACCAGGCTGTAACAGAGGAGTCTCTCCACGACGGCGATGAGTGTACCGCTTCATTTGAGTTGGACTTCTCTCCTGCCCTCTGTGACAGAACGGCTTTTACTCCAATGTCTGATGCATCCACCTCCACAATAAATAGTTTCACCGGGTTGAGATGGAGGAGGATGGGTACGGTGGTGAAGGTGGCCTTAAGATTCGCAAAGGCAAACTCCACTTCCGGGTTCCATCGTAGGTGCCTCGCCCCACCCTTAAGAAGGTTGGTAAGAAGGCTGATGATGCTGCTGAACTCCCTGCTAAAACGCCGGTAGAAATTGGCAAATCCCAGGAGCCTCTGGTCCATGTGGGTGCTGTGGACATCAATGACACACCCAAGGAAGCTGACTTTGGATACGTGGAACTCGCATTTCTCCCCCCTTATGCAGAGATGGTTCTGAGGCAGCAGCAAGAGGACCTCATGGACATTGGACATGGTCCTTCAGGGTCTCTAAATAAATCAGGATGTCATCAATGTAAGCAATGACAAACTTGCCCAGTATCTCCCTAGGTGCTGAGGAGAGACTGTATGGCATGACCGGGTACTTGTAGTGGCCAGATGTAGTACTGAAGGCAGTTTTCCACACATCCCCTTCTCGGATAAGCACCAGATTGTAGGTGCTACGGAGGTCCAGTTTGGTGAAGATTCTGGCCAACCGTAGCTGCTCTAGTGTCGATGAAACAAGTGGAAGGGGATAAGGGTATTTACAAGGTACCTGGTTGAGTCCATTGTAATCAATAAAGGGCAGGAGGCCTTCCCTTTCTTCTCCACAAAGAAGAATCCTGCCCTCCCGGTGGAAGTGGATGGCCGAATGTAGCTCTGCTAGAGTGCCTCCTTTTTATACTCCTTCATGACCTGTTGCTTGTTCTGGGAGAGGGTGTAGACATGGCCATGAGGAGGAGAGCATCCAGGTAGGAGGTGCAGTGCACAGTCATATGGGCAGTGAGGCAGTAGGCTGAATACCTAAGTAACATTTAAGTTCTAATATTCACTGGGAATCTGAGAAGTGACTTGATAACTGGGGCTTTCAATGGTTGTGGCCTTGACGTGATTTGTGGGAAGCTTCAGGCAGTGGTGGAAGCAGTGGGGTGACCAGGTAATGATGCAGGTAAAGTTTTCCAGGAAATGACAGGGTCATGACATTACATCCATGGCAGTCCAAGTATCATGGGGTGACGAGAAGTGTCAGCCACCAGGAGGGTGATGGTTTCGTGGTGGAGGGCACTGGCTTGGAGTTTCACTAGGGGTGTGCATTGCATGACTCTGCCCTTGCCAATGGGTCCTCCGTCGAAGGTTTGGAGGCATAGGATCTGAGTGAGTGGTTTGGGTTTGATGCAGAGTTGCCTCATGACCCCGGTGTCAATGAAGTTCCCCTCCACCCTGGAATCTATGAGACAGGCAGACAAAACCATTCACCACACATGTAGATCCTTATAGAAATGACTAGAGACTGGTGGGTGAAAAGGTTTTCTGGACTCAACATGTGTGCAGGTGGAGGTTTCTCTGGGAGTCACCGAGGGACGTAGCCTTCACCTTAACGAAGGCTCAGTAGACGCTCGCCGTTCCCTGTCCTTGGCAAGCATTGTTGAATACCTTGCAAAACTGGGCACAGAACTGTTTGTAGGACTGCAGGGCCTATCCTTCCTGATTCCAGACTGCCGTGGCTCACTAACTGTAAGCCAGCTAACAATGTGGGAGACCTTTTAGTTGGCGGAAAGATCTTCCCAATCAGCAAAGTACAGGAAGCACTGGAGCAGGAAGCCTTGAAACACCTCAGGGTCTTCAGTGTAGTGTTTCGGTGCTGATATGCTTGAGTGTGCCCTGCTGGGTGTAGTTGGTGGTGCAGGCTAAGACACCAGGGTCAACTGCTGGACCTGATGGGACAACTGGGTCAGCATTTGATGGTGATCATCCACCAGCTTGTCCGGAGAACCCAGGGCTTCCACATACAGGGACATACCTGCTGTATCCACTGAGATGGCGAAGTATTCCTGTATTGGTGTGTACTCGCACACAGAGACAGGGATGGATACAACTGCTGGGTATTTAATAACAGTTCAAACAATCCAAAAACATGAGGCAGAATCAAGGTCAAGAAACAGGCAGAGTTCAGACGATCAGCAAACAGTATATCAAAGACAAGGCAAAGGTAGAAATTCAAAAATAGTCCGAAATAGCAATAGGTAATCAGTGTAGAGGCTTGGTATGAATGCACGCAAGGTGAACCAGGGCAAGAACAATGCTTTGCACCAAGCCACGGAAGTCTAGGTTTTATAAACGGAAGCTGGTGGGACACCCTGGCTTCCGATTGGCTCGCTGATGAGAGTGTCAAAACGATTTTTGAAAATATTTCTTTTTCTTACTTACTTAGTTATAGTCTGTATATGAGGTTTGAAATATCTGTGTGTGTTTGTTCCAGCAGTGCACAGTGTATTTCTGTAGTAAAGCACAGTGTGTGTGTTGGTGTGTGTGTGTGTGTGTGTGTGTGTGCATGCTGTGAGTGAGTCCTGCAGCTCTCCATCTGGCTTTGGTCTTTCAAGTGTGGCATAAATATGCTGAATCTCACCATGGACACCAACACACACACACACACACAAACACAAATGATCTTTGTTTACTGCCTCACAGCTGATCTTTGTTTACAGCCGACCTCACACATCAACCCTCTCAGTGATGCTGCGGCATTTGGGAGCGCGAGTCATCCCACACATTCACACACACACACTTAAATGCCAGGTTGAATCATTGTGAGATCTTCACCCTTATGTTCATGTCATAATAACTTCTCGGTTTTTTTTGGTGATCTGTTTTTCCGGTTTATTCGCCTCGCTTCGGTCTGATCATGTGTGACTGAAAATATTCCCTGGAGCGTTGCCAAGATGGCCACCGAGTGGAAAGACTTCACTAGAAGGACGATGAAAACAACGGTTAAAAAAAATGTAAAATGGTGTTACTGTGGTATGATTTGCCTCACAGACACCAACTCCCCCAAACTGTAACCTTTGTAACTGAGAGAGAGAAAAAACAAGAGAAAGAGAGAGAGAGAGTCTGGTGATGGAGGAACTGTTTACTGCAGCTTTAACATATGTAAGACCTGGAGGTACAACGCATCTCGTACATTTAATCGAACTATAAACTGTTGAAATGCTCTGAAGCACCAGAAAACCTGGTACAAACAAGAACTATGTACATCGATGACATGCACATAGGCTGGTGGTGCCTCCATAATGAGCTCCATGTACTCATTCTGATGGGTTCTGGCCCCTTCCAACAGGACAATGCACCACCACACACCACAAAGTTGGAATTCTGGGAATGACAAAACCCCAAACAAACCTCATACTATTATGGAGCCACCAGCAGCGTATGTATGTGTACTCGTTTTTCTGCTGCATCATTCACTTTCTATGCAATTCAACACATATAATGAATTCTATACTGCGGGAGAATTAGTAGAATAACACAACCCACACTGTTCTGTTATTGGAGAATACTGTGTGTCAGACCTGAAGCCATAACATAGTCATTAACTTGATCTGAAAATATTAGTCTTAATATCTTCTTTCCTTTCTACATTCTGGATGGCAGATAGAAGAGAAAAAAAAAAAACCCAGACATTGACCTTTTCTTCGAGTTTACAAACAGCAGCCATTTTAAAACATTTTTACCTGATATTTCATCATATTTCTCTCCCTCTCTCTTCCTTCAGTGAAAGAAATATCACGTCTAAACACGGTTCTTTAACACCGAGGCAAATCTCAGAGAAAATACGTTGGTTTTTTTTTTTTTTACCAACAAAACACATCGCATGTAAGAAAAGGCCTCTTAATAACTCCAAACGTTTCTACGGTAACAGGTTTTGGCAGACTGGAGTTGTTGAGCTTGAGAGTAAAGTAAAGTCAAAGAAACATTACTGGTAACAAACACGTAAATAAGCTACGAAGGTGACAGTTTGGGGGCAGAGTTACGACTTGCGTATACAGTAGAACAAAACGTACCACATTAACGACATTTGTGCAAATTTGTTGTAGGAAAAAAAAAAAAAAAGGCAGCACGGTGGTCGGAGGATTTTGCGACGTAGTTCTAAATGATCCGTGCTGCGAGTTCATTGTGTGCTTCATCTGTTCACTCTTTAATGAAGTAAACAGCAGCTCATCAAGGCGACACGCCGAGCCGAACCGCTCGCTGACGTCCGACTGGTGAAATTTCAGGAAAAAACAACGTCAACAACCAACAATTAAAGTGATTTGCGAGGCTGTGCGACTTATTTGACTAATTAACTGTCAAGTGATGGCTGTGGAGAGGGGAAAAAAACACGGCTAATGAGAGAATCTGGACTGGGCACGGAGACGGGATAAACTGGGTTTATTAAAGAGGAAATCAGGACTGTGTGTGTGTGTGTGTGTGTGTGTGTGTGTGTATTTGAGTATGAGTGTGTGTACAAGTTCTTATATGATTTTTTTTATACGAACCAAAAAACCCTATAACAATAGAAATACCTGACATTTTTTAATATTGTGGGGACATCTGGCTGGTCCCCATAGAACAAAAACAGTGTTTTTTGATTTTTCATTACTGAGGTTAAGGTTAATGTCAGGCGCAGCATTAATTAATTAGCTGCATTAATCATTATGTCAATAGAAGGTCCCCACAGTAAAAGCAGGACAAACGTATATATATATATAGTGTGTGTTTTGTCAAGGTCGCCTCCCACATGGCTTATAAAATTAATCACAATAACTTAATTAATATTAATTACGTCTAAACAAACGCACATGTGGGAAGAATCCACACTCGCTACACGTCACTGATTTACAGAGTCCAATTTCCGTACAGAATGAGCCCTGGCGAATGGAGAAAACCCCAAACTAAAAAAACGCGAGTGTCTGCCTAACCGTAATTTAGTGTCTGTAATGTATAGCTACATAGATATACTGTAAAAGCAATAAAGAGTTTACATTGTGTCTCCATGGTGACCCATAAACAAATATAAATCCTATACCATCCTTTGGACATCCCAACACAGATATTTCATATATTTATATATGACAACAGCTAGTCATGGTTCCTCACACACACACTCACACACTACCAGGCATGAGCATAGTAATCAAGCCATAATTCATAGAAGCCAAAAAGTCAGAAACGTAGTAATTTCCCATCACCACAGACAACTTTGGGCTGCTTTCCCAGACCCAGATTAAGCCCTAGGCCATGTCTAAATTATAGTATCATAAAAAGCTTGATTACGCACTGGAAATCCACTTTAGCTGAGATCCAGGCTGTGTGTAGGACGCTATTCTCGCTCGTCCTTTTTTAAATAGAATCCTCCAGAATTTTTCTACCCAATGCACTGTTTTTTTATTTGGGCCTTTTTGTCCAAATCAAAAGAAAAGAACTGGCAACTTAAAAATATATATATAAATAATTAATTAAATAAAATAATACAATTCAAGTCAGGCTTCTCGTTGACATTCAATTGCGCCATCAAAGGATACAAGTCTGTTTCATTTCCCGTTAGCAAGAAGCTAATGAACTAATTAGATGTCACGCCAAAAAAAGGAAGTTCCTTAATCGAGTCTCAATCTGACCATGTTTTCGCGAATCTCTGAAGCTGGAAACCCTGAATTACTCGCGGGGTAGATGGGAAAGATAATTATGGACCTACAAAACAGAAAAGCCACCGTTTTCCATTTTCAGCTGCTGAAATTGCGACCGGGCTTCAGAGTGATTACAGTACAAAGTGTAATCGCACAATGCAGAGAACGGGATCGGCTACGGAGCCACATCTCGTCCGGGCTGCATCTCAGATGGTCTGTGCTGAATTCTACATTCTGATTGGCCAAAAGTTTGATTATAGCATGTTCAATATCTAACACAGTGATTAACTAGCGTAGTCAGCTACACTATTTGGAGCGTTTGGTGTCACTATGTTTTTTTTTTTTTTGTTTATTTGTTGTTGTTTTAGTTGCCATGCTACCTAGCTAACTGTTAGCTACTGATTAAGGTAATAAACAAAGCTTTTCAAACCAAGCATGATTAACGATTGGGTTCAACGCACGTGTCCGATACAATGAGATGCTAGCTCACGCCGGCTTCCTCTTAGAAAACAGGCTTAATGAACCTAGCAGGCAAAGAGACCGAGATCTTCCCGATAGGATTAAAGCGCCGCAATCACTAACAATTACGCCGGTCTAATTGAAAGCTTTCATCGAGACGTCGCTGATTAGCCAATTAGGCAGTCGCGAGCACAGATGCACTAGTTCCATTCAAAGGTGATAGAAATCAATAGCGCACATTAGCCTAGCGATGTGCTGATAACAGATTATCTTGCCAGCACACACCTCCCCTCCTCACATACACACTTTAATGAGTTTATCAACTTGTCAAAACTGTCCAAGGTGATTATAGAAGATAGGGGGTGTTTTTGTCAGGCATCTCACAAGCACGCGCACACACATAGTGCGGTCACGTCAATGCTAGCAACACGACCACAACGCTAACACTTTTACCTCATGAAATGCTACGTTAGTTTCATATAGATTGCATACATTGTTGTGATAATGTTGTTTTTAGATATTTGTAGGCGTCGTTTCTCTGAGGCTTTAGCCCACGCGCCAGCTGTTACTGTAAGATCGTCATCTCTGGTTTGATGTTTAGTCAGTATAATAGATTTTGTGGTTTGTGGTTAATGCGGTGGAGGTAAAAATGTCTCGTTGGGAAAAATAACATAAACAGAGGCTGAATTCGGACCAGAAAGGCAGTCCAAAAGCTCATGCAGAAAGAAGGTTATATAACCATTGGGAATTGCTAATGCTAAAAAACAGGCTAAATGTACACTGAAGTGCCAGAATAACTGGACAGACAAGCACATGCTAAATACATAGGCTGGTGGTAGCGCCATAATGGAGCTGGCACTCCTTTGGACCCCTGGTTACATCTATCTAAGAGTCGGAGAGTTGACGGTCCATGGACCTACCGAGTATTACACTGGTGTACCAGTCTTTTTTGACCTTTTATTTATATTTTGAAGCTAATACTAATAAAAAAACGTATAGCTAGTAAACAATAGGTTTAACACGTTGATGTAGTGAATCTTCTGTATTTAACATTTATAGAAGGAGTCTCCAGAGTCAGTGCTTCATAACAGTCAGGGGTAAACCTGCAGGTTTTTAAGGAATTGTCGCTTCGTTGAGGTTTCTCGCTAACACAACAAGCTTTCTATATTAACGTCGGGAGAAAAGTGAAAAAGATTGTTTACTGACTAGCTGAACTTTTCACAACATTCAACATAGCACATGTAGAATTTATTTTTTTAATAAACAAATAAATAAATACTTGCAATTGGTGCAAGATTTGCAGATATATAACGTTCATTATTTTCCGTTCATTACATCCAACCGGATGTATTTCATTTCTATCTTTTTAGCTAAAGAGTGTAGTCTAAAAAAGTTAGCTAGAGTTAACGTTTAACATAAGTATTAAGGTAGACTACACAAAGTATGTTATGATGTCAAGTTAAGTGGTTTTATTTGTCTGTGCAATCATACACAGTGGTGAACAGTACACACCGAGGTGCAACATATAACAATACAATACAACAAACAATTTGCACATGTGCAATGACGCAAGACATTTTACAATAAGTACGCTGGACAATATAACAAATACACGAAGACAATAAACAATAAATACAGGGGAGGGGAAACAGTGCAGTTGGCTCCCTAAGTAATGGCGCTGTGAGGTGCAGTTGTGTGTATTTGGTATAAATTTAAACATTAGACACTGTAAACACTATACTTTGAATGTTTGTTCATAAATAAAAATTGTACTTTTTGCGAGATCGCTGTGGTAAAAAAGTTTACATTTTTAAAGAGATTTTCCTACAACAGCGCAAACAACGCAAATAAATGTGTTTAATTTGTACGGTTGCTTTTGTTCGCATCGTAAACAGTGTCGGGGAAAAAAAACAGCTAGCTCGAGTTTAAGAAAGCTTGAGACATCGACGTGACGGTAACAGAGAAGAGTTTGATCGTAGCCTGGAAGTTTTGGACACGTCTGCATGCTCACAGACTCGTCTCCTCCATCCCTGAGGTCAGTTTCATAAATCCCCGCGCTCTGCTGCAGTGTTACTGTATGCAGGCAGATGAAGAGCGATGAAACTAATATCTACAAATGCCACGAGAACGCTTCAGCCGCATCCATTTGCGCGTGTGAATAATTCATACCTGAGTAAGATTGATTTTGCCTCGATCATATAATACTCACAACTAATCTTCGGCACGACTCGGCACTTTTCCCGCTGGGGAACCTGGGAATATGTGACCCAGCTGAGTCAGTGTGTGTGTGTATGTGTGTGTGTGCTGCAGGCTTTTCTGAATTAATGCCTTATTATAGATAATTCAGCACCATCAGAGGGGATGGTGTCACATCAGCCTGTCACATTCAACGTTCTTCATGTTCAATCCACAGCAAAACCCTTCACTCTTTTCCTGACCCTGGAGTTTACCGCTCTTCTTAGCAGTCTTGGATTTTAGATTTTACAACCTTCAAAGTTGTAGTCATACAACAATCATGGAACAATCTAAAGATTACCATACAGGCTGCTTTTCTACAGCTATCACTTATCTCTCTGTCTGTCATGGATTGCTCTAGAGGCAAGTTTGCATGAATTATACAGTTCAGAGCAGGCTAAACAAATCCAAACAGGAAAGGCAACAAGGGGTTCTGGTGAGGCGATCTACAAACAGACTAATCGAGGCGGGGGCACAAAAATGCGTCAAACGTGAAGGAGCGACAACAGAACAAGAGTAAACATGAGTGTTTAAATATACAATAATCAGACTGAAATCAGAGACGTTAGAGGAGGAGGCGAGACGTGAATCAGAACACAAATGTGCGGCAAATAAACAGAAGAAAGGATGTGGAAGCTCATATCGCAATTCTGACAAGGGGACATGTGACACTGTCTATCTATCCATCTATATA
>JAOVVF010000033.1:10462146-10476910 GCA_028565595.1 Duopalatinus emarginatus | reverse complement strand
AACTACTTATTCACAATCCATCCATCCATCCATTAACTACTTATTTACAATCCATCCATCCATCCATCCATTAACTACTTATTCACAATCCATCCATCCATCCATTAACTATTTATTCACAATCCATCCATCCATCCATCCATCCATCCATTAACTACTTATTTACAATCCATCCATCCATCCATCCATCCATTAACTACTTATTCACAATCCATTCATCCATCAGGCAATTTATCCTTATTCATTTATCCATCCACCCAACCTATTTATTCACATTTATTCACTCATTCATTATTTTTACTCATTATTCTCTCTCTCTCTAAGTGTGTGTGTGTGTACTCTGCTATATTTGATCTATACTTCAGTGATTAATGATGAAGTTTATTACAGCAGGTTTGATCAGACAGGCTGCTTTTATTCTCCTGACGACTCAAATGTCTTAAAACTTGTCTTCTGTACAGGTTTTTACTTTTACTTTCACCACACACACACACACACACACACACACACACACACACACACACACACTACTGTCACCCAGTCCTGAACCCCCCCCCTCCTCTCCAAAAAAACCCCAAAACATCTCACCCATTTACACAATTATCGTGAATAAACAAGCGTGTAAATTCCAGAAGCCCTGAAAACGGCTCATGTTTCACACTCCTTAATTAAACCTCAGCTGCATTTCATTTCAGATAGAAATACCACACTGGGCAGGAAACACACACACACACACAATTAAAAAAAATTAGCACCCCAAGGCGACAAATTAGGGTGTTAAAGCACTTTTTAATTCCCTCAGTGCATATTTTAGAAGCAAAGCCTCCGAGTGCTTCATTTATTCATATCTACAGATAATCTTTTATCCACACACACACACACACACACACACACACACACACACACACACACACACACACACAAATTAGGCCTCATTTATCAACCTGGATAAGAGTAAAATTAGTGCTGATTTGTGTTTATTGATATACATACTGCACACACACACACACATCCATCAATCCATCCAGCTATTAAATATTTATTCAAAACCCATCCATCCATCCATCCATTTCTCCATCTATCAACTACAGTATTTATTTACCATCCATCCATCCATCTGGCCATCCATCCATCCACCTGGCCATCCATCCATCCACCTGGCCATCCATCCATCCATCCATCAACTATTCATTTACCATTCATCCATCCATCCATCCATCCATCTATGGACTACTTATTTACCATCCATCCATCCATCCCAGCAATCCACCCAATTATTTATTTACTATTTATCCATCTATTCATGCATTTATCCATCAATCATTTATTTACAATCCGTCCATCAAACCCCTTCATCTATACATCCATCTGTTCCACAACCAATCAGCTATTTAAAACACAACCACAGGAGAGACACCATTGTTCAATAGCAATATAGTGAAAATCTAAGTTCCTGGGATTAACCACACCCCCTTTATAGTAAATAAATAAATAAATAAACCCCTGACAGCAGAGAGACGGAGTGTGTATATAATCACGTCTGAGATTTTATAGTGCGGAAAATCTGCTTCACCAACAATAAAAGTCATAAAAGATTTCAGTTTCCGCTTCTGAATCTAACCGCAGCTGTCATGACCAGAGGGATTAAAAAAGGATCCAACAAAGAATGTGAAAGAAAACTGCTGCTGGCATTAATGTCATAATGAAGAGAAAGCTGGAAATGGGATGTGGTTTCATTCTGACTGGTTCGAACAGGCCAAAGAAAGAAAGAAAAAAGAGAACGAAGAAAGAAAGAAAGAAAGAAAGAAAGAAAGAAAGAAAAAGAACAAAGAAAGAAAGAAAGAAAGTAAAAGAACAAAAAAAGAAAGAAAGAAAGAAAGAAAGAAAGAAAGAAAGAAAGAAAGAAAGAAGGTAGGAAGAAGGAAAGAAAAAGAAAGAAAGAAAGAAAGAAAGTAAAAGAACAAAAAAAGAAAAAAGAAAGAAAGAAAGAAAGAAGAAAGAAAGAGAGAAAGAAAGAAAGAAAGAAGGTAGGAAGGAAAGAAAGAAAGAAAGAAAGAAAGAAAGAAAGAAAGTAAAAGAACAAAGAAAGAAAGAAAGAAAGAAAGAAAAAAAGAAAGAAAGTAAAAGAAAGTAAAAGAACAAAAAAGAAAGAAAGAAAGAGAACAAAAAAGAAAGAAAGAAAGAAAGAAAGAAAGAGAACAAAAAAAGAAAGAAAGAAAGAAAGAAAGAGAACAAAAAAAGAAAGAAAGAAAGAAAGAAAGAAAGTAAAAGAACAAAAAAGAAAGAAAGAAAGAAAGAAAGAAAGAAAGTAAAAGAACAAAAAGAAAGAAAGAAAGAAAGAAAGTAAAAGAAGAAAGAAAGAAAGAAAGAAAGAAAGAAAGAAAGAAAGAAAGAAAGAAAGAAAGAAAGAAAGAAAGAAATGTGGAAAAGGATGGGTTTCAGGATCTAAAGTTTATCTTTGTACTGGAGGAGTTATAAGAGTTCCTCTTGTAGGGAATATTAATATATTTTCCTTTTTTAATAAAAAAAGGGAATGACGTTGATATAATTTGAGAGGAAAAATATAAAGGATGTGCTTTACTGTTCATAAAGGAAAAAAATACACAAAAAGAAAAATAACATTAATGTGATTGGAAAGGTAAAATATACATGACATGTTTCACTATCTGAAGTTTATCTACAAAAATAAAGACAATTAAAATAAAATGAAAACAGAAAAATGACAGCAATACTAAAGGAAATGGATAAGATGCAGAGTTTTTTTTAACAAGATTCTCTTTTATGGAAAAGAATGATCTTTTAAGAAGAAAAGAATTCTTAAAAAAATCAAAAGATGAGGAAAATATTTACAGGTAATAGGATGAGTTTCAGTGTCTAAAGATCTTTTATATAAAAAAAAAGAAGATAAATATGAATATAAATTGAAAGAGAATATATACATGATGTGTTTGAGCGTCTGAAGTTTATATTTTATGCTTTTTATAAAAAAAGGGATTTTATTGTAGCTTGTGTAACTGCTAACCATTATTTCATTCTTTTTATTTTTCAACTTAAGCCATTTGATCATTTGTGCATTAACTTACTGTAATAACTCTAAAAAAAACTATTAAAAAGATTACGTTATTCATTTTATTATTATTATTATTATTATTATTATTATTATTATTATTATTATTATTATTATTATTATAATTATTATTATTGTAGTTGTTGTTTTGTTATTATTATTATAGCTGTTGTTTTGTTGTTATTATTATTATTATTATTATAATTATTATTATTATTATTGTTGTTGTTGTTGTTGTAACTTAACTTGTCTTTTAAGTACAAAAATGGTACAAAACTGGCATACAATTGCAGTCTTCAGTCCCATGAAGAGGAGACAAGAAGGTCAGACAGTAACTAACACACACACACACACACACACACACACACACACACACACACACACACACACACATTCCCCTTCTCCCACAGAGATCGATGCAAAACAAAACTCTCCTTATTTATTTCTCTACCAGAGTTTTTTTCAGCCAGTCAGCAAAAAATGATGGACAGATGGGCTGAGTTTCAGTATGTGTGTGGTCAATGACACACACACACACACACACACACACATGCACCATTCACAAAAGGTTTATTGTTAAAGCCTGAGTCATATGCTTTCCACAGGCTTATCTGTTTTGCCGTGGCTGTGCTTTTTCGGTCCAAAAATAACGATGACACCACAGAACAAACATCAGCGGGGAAAAAAAAGAAAAGTTGCGCGGACGTCTTTCCTAAGAGCGACACGGGCTATTAGCAGTGCCTCAGTCAACCGCATTGTCTGTTATTAGCCTTGTTTACATTGGGTAATTAGTTTCTGCTCAAATTAACAAACTCCACTCGTTATCAGGCAGAAAGAAGGAAAGAATTGAAAGTGAAAAAAAAATAGAAAAAAATTATCATCATTTTCCACAAGAAACCACAACATGAACCTCACTACATATGACATTCATCCATTTATCACCTATATACTCAGCCCTCCATCCAACCAGCCATCAATCACCTATTTATTCATCCCTTCATCAGTCAAGCTTTCACCCATTAATATATCTATTAATTCACACATCCTACCGTAAACCTATCATTTATTTATTTATTTATTTATTTATTTATCCAGACATCAATTCATCCATTGTCTCGTCATCCATTCATGCACCAATCCATAATGACACTTGCCCAGTCTTATTGTCCAAATGTCTGTGTTTGACCTTCAATCCAGCTGTCCATCCATTCAACCATCCACTAATCCAATCATTCATCCACCCATTCATCCAACTATCAATAATTTATTCACCATGCATTAACCTGTCTGTCTATCCATCCACCATCCATCCATCAAATATTTATCCATCCATCCATCCATCCATCAACTATATATTCACGTCCATCCACCATCCAATCATCCATCCATCCATCCATCGAATATTTATTATCTATCCATCCATCTGTTTATCGCTCCATCCACCATCCAATTATCCACCTATTCACCACCATCCATCCATCCATCCAATATTTATTATCCATCCATCCATTCATCAACTATATATTCACGTCCATCCACCATCCAATTATCCACCTATTTATCCATCTATCCATCCACCATCCAATTTTCCACCTATTTATCCATCTATCCATCCACCATCCAATTTTCCACCTATTCATCCACAATCCATCCATCAAATACTTATTATCCATCCATCCATCCACTATACATTCACATCCATCCACCATTCAATCATCCACCTATTTATCCATCCATCCATCCACCTATGCATCCATCCACCTATCCATCCATCAATCAATGAAATATTTATTATTCATCCATCCATCTGTTTATCAATCCATCCTCCATCCAATCATCCACCTATCTATCCATCCATCCATCCACTATCCATTCATCAAATACTTATTATCCATCCATCCACTATATATTCACGTCCATCCACCATCCAATCATCCACCTATCCATCAATCTATCCATCCATCCATCCATATACTGTTCATTAAAATCTATCCAGCTATCAAATAGTTATTAATCCCTCCATCCATCTATTCATTAACCTTCACCTACATAAAACAAAACCACAGTAGAAACACTATGTGCAATATCAATATAGTTCAACGTTATTATAGATATTGCAATTAACCACACCCATTGTGCAAAGTCGCATTGGCTGCATCCGAATGTGAATGTGAACATCCGAGTGTGTCCGAATGTACAGTATGCATCAAGAAGTACGCAAATGACGCACTGCATTGGGAGACGTTTTGCAGTATGCGAGTGGAGCACACTGTTCTGTCCTATAATGCAATTCGAGCAGCGCAGACGTTTGAAACTGAAGACGAGCAACATAAAAGTATTTTTATTTTAATAATTTCTATATCAATAATTTCTTCTAAGGTTAAAAAAAGTACATTTGGGAATTTAAAAAACAGCTGTGATGTGACGTCATGCGTCACATGACATTGGAATGATGGCGGATCTAGCGCGTCCGAGGTTGTGCATACTGCTCGCTCGTATAATGGAATTGTGTACTGCTTTAATGGTAAAACGGTGCACACTTCTTTAAATTCAGTACGTTCTGCTTGAGGACGCGATTTTGGACGCAGCCATTGTTTAAAGTAACTAACATGTCCACTGGAAAATGTTAAACCATGCTAATTCATATCGTAGCTACTATTTTTGATTTTTTTTGACAGGTAAACATAATTTATGGTGAAACAATACAAACAGGACTGCAAAAACTCATTTTAACCAATGACCCAAGTTTGCTTTTCCATCTGAAATATTTTAAATTAATTTTGGCACCCACTTATAAGGGAACCGACACCACAAAAACATGCATGAATTATCATTTCCTAATTAGCATTTAAATAATGTCGGGGGGGGGGGGGTTCAAGATAAATACTGAACAATTGAACAAATAAGACAATTATTAGGCTATTAGACAATTATCAGATTCTATCAACGTACGCTATAATTATAAAAATGGCTCAATTAGAAAACCTTAATACGAACATCTGCGTTTTGTGCGGCTACGCTGAGAGGAAAAACAGCACCTGACCCTTTCTTATTAATAACAACAATTTATTGCTAATGATGGCGCAAGCCGTAACAATTACAATAACAACTTTTATTTTTTACCATTTCCAAAACAAAAAAAAACCTCCACATTGAATTAGACACAGGGAGTTATTTTAGGCTTTAGTGAATCCTACAGTACACTGTATAGAAGACATTTTATCAGTCCAGACTAGTTATTATTCAGTACTCATTACAGCTAATATTTACATTTTCCACCCAGAACTTGCTATTGGAAAGTCATAAGAATTTACGCGAGGTAGCTTGTATGAAAATCTAAATTGACTATAAATTTCATGTCTGTTTGCTTAAGAATAATTAACCCAAGTGGATTTCATTGCACACTGTGATATTTTTTTTCCTCTACTCAATTTTATGGCTAGGATTAAGTTTCAGGAAATCAGACGAGCTCAGACAAACAGCAAATCCACCCAGTCTGTGTGCATCTCTTGCATTCAACATGCCTGAATGTCTCTTCATTTCTGGGCATTTTTATCCTCATAAGTCTTTTGTTGAGTCTGAGCCAGCCTAATTCTCATGCTAAACGTCTTTATGGGTAAAGCTTTAGAGGTACGCTAAGCTTTTCTCACACTTTGCAGTTCATCTCGGGGATCGTTTACTGAGAAGCTGAGATCCTGAAAATCATGAGTATTAAAGCCTAAAATCTCACTCAGTCTTATTGTTTAGGCTAAATCTCGGCCTCGAACCATGGACATACCTTCAGGGAGGTCAAACAGATATGCTGTAGTTAAATATTAAGATGTTACGAGGCAGCTATCTAGGCCAATCAGAATCTTTCTCTTTAAATTGGTTAATTCACTACATTTGTAGTAAGATATTTTCAGAATACTTTAATTAACCAACACATGAACTTCTAATTATTTATGATCTGCTGTAATTACATGAAACAAAAGGTGCAGGGTCTTTGCTGGTGCCTTGAATAAGGAAGAAATTATTAACTAATTTAACTAGCATGCTATTTGTTCAGGGAAAAAAAATCAAGGTTAAAATTAGACAAAACTGTTATTAACATTTAAAATGACCTCAAATGTGTCACTAAATTGCTAACAAACTAAGATCAAGTATAATTACAACTCGGTTCATGAGTATCATGGACAACATTGAGGCAAACGCACAAGTTAAACCAGGCTGACAACACTTTCAAATACAACAGAAAATACAACAGGAAACAAGACTGGAAATGACTAGCCGACATATATGGCTGGAGGAAACCAGAACTCTGTGTTATTATGACAGGCATACAGGTTGTACCATTGCATTTATTCCTTTTCTGGATGCTCAAGGATTCCATCAGCATCAGCCCAGGGGATTTGACCTCACAACCTTGCGATAAGTAGTAGAAAAACTTTTAATGAGCACCACGTCACATATGTGTCTAGGGGCTGTGTCGGATGCACAAAGAACACAAAAATTTCAGGTGCTTATTCTAGTTTTCAGAATTTACGGTTTGTAAAAGTCTCACAGGGAAGTTCGGAATGATAAACGATTGACCGTTTTTTCCGAATGGTGCTGGGGCTGGGGGGTGTTCGGGGGGGATTCTGGAGATCTGTTTATAGTGTTGAATGATTTGACCAGAAAAACTCTCTCAGGGACAAAGTCATCAGTCAGCAGCGCTGCAGGTCCGACGGCGTCCGTTTTGAAGCCGCGGGAGGATTATGATGTCTGCACGCGCACACACACACACACACACATAATATACGCACAGCTGTCTTTAAAGCTATTGACCCGTGATACCAGGTGCTTTTTTTTCTTTCCTTTAAAGCAGATATGAACAACAAGTCAAGCCAAATGGCTTTGTTAAATCCATTGCGAAAAAGAAGAAATTCAATTTTAGAGAAGCCATTTGTAACTTTCAGGGCCTTTTTTGGCCTGTAAAGCATATTTCAGTCACCTTCAACCCTTTTCCCTATAAACTCTTCAGGTAAAGACAATAAAATATGTAGCAAAAAAAGCTAGCAAGATATGTTGCATAGTAATATTTCAAGTTACAAAACTACAAACAAAATTTGAAAACATACGATTAATCTAGGTGTAAAAATCTTATAACTAGGCAAATTATGCTAGTCTTTTAAATTTAACTTGTTTAACAGGTTACAAATATGTGTACAATAGCTGTATTCCCTTGGCTAACTTGTTCAAACTTAGCTAGCATGGTAATTCTCCTTAAACATACGTTTTCCCCCTTTTGCTACATTTAACAGTCAGTTAGCATAACCACTGGCTTTGCTTACATTTTGAAACATCTGCTAAGTAAAGGACAGATGTTCACCACACCATAGATTTATTTAGTCTTTCTTTTTTTAACTCTAGGCACATCTTTTGTCTTAAAACACACCTTTTCACATATTAGTGTGCTAACGTTTTGGTTATGGCAGTCGCTATTCCGTCCTCTTCTCGTAAATTACTTTCCGTTTTTGTGCAGTCTCAAAACACAGCCTCTATTACAAGAGCTCACCCTCGTTTAGCTAAATGTCACTAGTTTTCTGTGATTAACGACATTAATCTGAGGTGATTAGCTGCAGGAGATTTCATTCAATTAGACCTCATCAGGCCATAAAGCAAACTGATGACCTGCATGCATGTTTGTAATGAGTCAAAGTGGCAGAGATAAAGTAGAAAACGAGGTGACAGATGCAATCTTGGGCTGCGTTCCAATACTTTTTATGTGGTTAGCAAGCTAATCTCGTTGTTTACGGTTCAAACTAAATGGATGAAATTATGTTTGCTTCTTCGGAGGTTCGCGCAGCAATTAGTGGAAACGATAGAAGCCTCACAGTAGAAATAAGACACTAGACATGTCACTCAGATATGTCGGTTAATTACTGATAAAATAAAACCTACGGTTTAACTAGTTAGAACATAACGGTTAAGACATATATTTAAAGAAAGGGTAAATAACAGTTTAAATGAGACAAAGGTGTCAGGAACATTAATGTTTACCTCAGATGTGACTAAAATACACTTGTGACTTAAAAATACATCGCAATTAACTTAGATGTCCTGGTAAATTTATAATGAAGAAAATTGTGAAATAGGTGAAATATCAGGTAGCTGCTTGTAGCATCTTTCATATGGAAATGAGACAAAATTATTATTATCTGGAACAGCATTTACCTCAGACCTGTTGGTGAACGGCTAAGCTATGGTTCGGTAGCGTCGGCTGTCTTCCGGCTCGGTGCCCCGCATCTGGCGCCATCATGGCTGAGTTACAGCGACTGTGGAAATGACACAAAATGTCAGGAACATTTATATTTACCTTACTAGTGTTGATAAATCACATATAAAATAGTCAGAAATTTATGAACTGTAACTTTTCAGACAAACTAAGGGTTTAGTGGTTGTGAAAATGATCTTACAGATCTTGAAAACATCAAACTTTACCTCAGGTATTGCTAATAATTTATGCTATGAATTTACTATGTCTTTAATCAGGGCAAATTAAAGGCTCAGTGATGGTGGAAATGAGACAGAACAGTTGGAAGGTGTCACATTTACCTCAGATGTGTTGACAAATTACATATAAATGACTCCAAAATTAGTGAAATAATAATTTAGCTAGCTACCAAGTAACGGCTTAGTCTTTATTTAGAGATTGTAAAGGTTAATTACAATGCGGAAAGTAATGCCTCGGTGATGGTGGAAATGAGAAAACATAAGGAATATTAATATTTACCTCAGATCTGACTAAAAATAAGTGCTTTAAAATTGATTACAAATAATTATTTGTCTATTCATCACTGTGTTCTTTATAAAAGAGCTGCCTTGTCTGAAAGTGCCAGCATTGTCGGCTGATTAAGGCTTTTGACGAAGGTGGTGATTATTCTGAAACTCTCGGCTGATTGATAAAATACTAGTAACTGTATGAAAAATGAGGCATAATGAAATAAACGGAATCGTTATTTAAACGTGTTAAATACTGTCCAATTATATGTGTCCTTTGTTAATATTCTCATATTTTCTAGCCAATTGAGAAACTCTATTAATGACTAATGACGAACGTCATGAATACGGGAAATGGAGCAGGTTAACGTAGAGACCGTGTTAAAGAGAGGAAATGGTTATTTAATATTTTAAAGACGACTGGATTGGAAAGATGGCTTCAAAACTAATGAACTCTGCATAAGAAAAGTGAAGAAGAAGAAGATTCGCACCTTTTTCTGTAACGACTGTACGCAAGCTCAGATCACCAGATTAGTTAAATCTGTAAGTATTTCAATTCTCAATATTTAATGTTATATTTTTCTATATATGAAAAACAAACGTTTTTGCTGGGGATGCTGGTGATCACCACATGCACTGGTCTTTTACATCCAGCCATCACCATGCCTTGACATGTCTTAAAACATATCTAAAGATAGATTATGAAGACGACTTAAGACATCTTTAGGCATGTCGTTAAGACATGTCTATAGACATGCATCTTAAAACATCTTGACTATTATAACATACCAAGACGTCTTAGAATATATATCAGATGTATCAGAACAGATGTATCTTAAGACATGTTATCTTGTCAAGACGTTTTAAGATGTAGCATGCGTAATATTTATTTTTTTTATTTTCCCTGAAAAAACATTTAAAAGTCATTACTTTAAAATTTTAATGGAATATTACAACATATACATTATGCATTATTTATAGCAAGAACTAGTAAAGTTTACATTTATGGCATTTGGCAGACGCTGTTTTACAGAGCGACTGTAATTATGTTATATATAATTTATATTACACAAGTGTACCCATTAAGCCTATGCACCCTTTAAGCACAATTTAAGTCGTGGCCTAAAGTCTTGTGACCACAGGTCCGATTACAGCCCAGGGCAAGACATGGCATGTCTTTTAAATATTTTGCCAACCATTACTTTATCAAATCAAATAGTTTGTTAATTCCATAACATTATTTTATTGCATACAAATCACATTTTTCATTGTTGAGTTAGCCCCACCCAAGTGTATACAGGGGTATACACTTGTATACAGGGGTCTCAGGACCCCTGACAAGAAAACACCTAAAAACATTGGTGTTTTGGGACCTGTCAGAAATCATCTATTTACAGCAATTTTCAGCCACATCTTGGGCAAGTACATTAATATTATGTAAAATAAGAGGTAAATGTACCAATTTTTGATATATAAATAAATACTATTTTGCCTAATTATCCTATTTCCCTTCAAATGGAAAGATGGGATTTATGAGCTAGCAAACATAGTTAATCTCATTCTAAAACCCCGAGCCCTGTTAATGCTTCACTGCCACAAGAATTAAGGTTGTCGGCTACAAATAGTAACCATTTTGTTATTCATTTAACATTGATATTTAAATGAATGCAACATATGCAACATTGGTATTGAAATTAATGCGACATACATTGTTCTGTCGAGCGAAATTTAATAAATTAACTTTTTTTTGTACAGGTGGGCTTAAAATCCATCTAAATGCGTGCAAACTGCAGCAAGCACACGCTAATATTCAATAACAAAAACTTTATATTTCTAAATGTGGGCTTAGTAGTAACTGCTGTAATGTTTGACGCAAACTATATTTAGGCTTGGAAGTGCATGCATGGTTTTGTGAGCATATTTGACATTTTGAAAGGAAAGCTTTGTCCTTTTTTACAGCGTGCAAAACCATTTAAGCCCAGTACGCTCAATTTAAGCCCATGTCATGTATTTCAATAGAGAATTTCCTTTAGTACAAGTTGACTACTTTTCTTTTGTTCAAAAGTGTTTGATAGTAACAGTTCACTTTAAATTCTTGATAAAAAGACTTTAAATTACTGATCTACTTTACTAAATATATATAGCACAAAAAGTACGGAAAATTGTGTTTGGTAGATTTGGTATTTCTTTGTTGTAACGATGCTTTTTGGCAATAAATTTTATATGGTTGGAAAGCCTGTTGATTTTCCCTTTCTCCACTATTTTAAAGAACATGCATTTGTAGGATGAGCAGTAGAGCTGAGTATGTGGGTTGCGCCCATGAAAAATTCGCCACATCTTATCTGCCATTGCCAAACAGCTCATTCTGCCATTGACTCTTTTGGTGTCGATGGGAATGTCGACAAAGAGAAAGAACTACAGCACCTGTCCAAAGATGGTCGAAGCATGTCACCGTTACCATGACAGAACAGGGAAGAACTTGTCTGTGCTGTGATGATCTTGTTCAAAAGGGACTTTTTTAAAAAAACTTTCACTGTTATTTATTAAATATATTGCTGTTTACATTAGACAAGATCATTAAACATGTTTATTTTATTAATAAATGTTATGGATTTGGAATACACATGGGCTTAAATGGTACCATGGTACAAATTACGCCCATGCCAAACTTTTGATTTTTTCCCTAAAATTTATTAATTATGAATTTTGAAATATACATAAACAAATTAACTAATTAATATTCAAATGAGAGGTAGATGTTATGTCACTTAAATTATGTCAATATCTAGGAAAAATAGCTAAACATATTTTGGTGGGCTTAATGGGTACACTTACCCTAGAACAGGGCTCAATTACAGAACAATTTAACATTACAATTATTAATACTAACAACAATAATAATAATTCAAGGTAGCTAGGAAGACTGCACATTATATATAAATCAAAGTAAGTCAACTTTATACAAAATGTCAGTGAGGTATCTGAAAAATAAAATTAGCTGGCAAAAAGATGAATTAAAGGTTAATTTTAAGTAAACAACAATGAAAAGGAAAAAATCAGTGAACAGTAACAATTAACAGACAGAAAATGGAGAGAAGACGGTCAAGGACAGAGACAGAAGAAACAGAACTAAACAAAAAAGATCTTAAAAATAAAGTTACTCCAAGTGGACATAAAGATATCTGTTTTTTTATTTTATGTAGAACCTGTTGTTGACCTTGTGGCGAACCGGTGTCCTGATTTTTTTCCCACAGTACTTAACTACCACTGCTGTTTGATTTTGTCCCTATATCAGCATGATGTTGAGACTGTCAAAAGCACTTGTGGTGAAGACAAACAAGAGTTCCTGTAATGGCTGAAGGTGTGAGGAGAACCTTCTCCGAACAGTTTAAACATGGATGTTGTTGTTGGATGTGTTGTTCAGTAAGATGATATACCTGACACAGAAGCCCATATGTCTGTAATTGTAGCACGTCCCATGACTACCTCTGTGTATGACATCATTCTAGCTGCCTTGGTGTTAAATCTAAAAAAATTAAATTAAATTAGACATTGAATGCTTAAGAACATTGTGTTGTGGACTAGATAAGTGACACAGAAATCATTTTAAACATACTTGTAATGTCTGGGGGACAGTGATGCACTTTGGTATTGGATAAATGAGTAAAACAGAGTTTACAGAGTCAGAAAGTGCAGAAGTGGAGACATGGACACCTGCACTGATCCATACAATTTTGGGTAGCTGGGTAAATTTGATTAAACTAGCTAGCAAACAGCCATTCAGTGTTTCATATAGGCAAAATAAAGACTGAGTGACTGTGGAAATGACACAAAATGTCAGGAACATTAATATTCACCTTACTTGTGTTGATAAATCACATATAAAATAGTCAGAAATTTATGAACTGTAACTTTTCAGACAAACTAAGGGTTTAGTGGTTGTGAAAATGATCTTACAGATCTTGAGAACATCAAACTTTACCTCAGGTATTGCTAATAATTTATTATGAATTTACTATGTCTTTAATAAGGGCAAAGTAAAGGCTCAGTGATGGTGGAAATGAGACAGAACTGTTGGAAAGTGTCACATTTACTTCAGATGTGTTGACAAATTACATATAAAAGACTCCAAAATGAGTGAAATAATAATTTAGCTAGCTACCAAGTAACGGCTTAGTCTTTATTTAGAGATTGTAAAGGTTAATTACAATGCGGAAAGTAATGCCTCGGTGATGGTGGAAATGAGAAGATATAAGGAATATTAATATTTACCTCAGATCTGACTAAAATTAAGTGCCTAAGATTTATTACAAATCATCATTAGTCTATTCATCACTGTGTTTTTTATAAAAGAGCTGCCTTGTTTTCGCTAATTACAACAAGGCTGAAGGCGCTTTGCTACATTTCTATTTATAAATCTATATTAGGCTTATTAACGTCTTATCTTTGTAAGCTTATATATCAAAAAGGTAATGGAAATTACCGTCTGCATTCTCAATCAAAGTATGTTCTTAAGGTTCCTATAGTATGTACTGAAATAGGAAAACAAACACTATCAGATTGTACAGCTTCACCAGCAAGGTTTTGTGACTACCCATGTTGGTTGACCAACAAAACCAGCAAGATCACACTGGTCAACCAGCTTTACTAACAAAATCATGCTGGTCGACCAACAAAACCAGCACGATCTTGTTTTGTGTTTATGTGAGACATCAACATCAGCTCAGATATGCTGGTAAATTTGGAATAAAAGACACAGAATAAAGTGAAATTATGATTTTGCTAGCTAGCATGTAGCTACTTGGTCTTGTATATGGTTAATACAAAGGATGCATCCGAAATGGCATTATGCACATGAATTGTGACTCTATAGACAAACCATGGGCGTCGCCACCATTGAACGTGAGTGGGACGAGACCCCCCCCCCACATTTCATAATTGTTCGTTTGGACCCCC
>JAOVVF010000033.1:10417079-10429505 GCA_028565595.1 Duopalatinus emarginatus | reverse complement strand
TTCACCCACTTTTAAAGTAAGCACCTCCCACTCATTAGTATCCACCCACTTTTAATTCAAACACCTCCCACTTATTACTATCCACCCACCTGTAAAGTAAACACCTCCCACTTATTAGTATTCACCCACTTTTAAAGTAAGCACCTCCCACTCATTAGTATCCACCCACTTTTAATTCAAACACCTCCCACTTATTAGTATCCACCCACATGTAAAGTAAGCACCTCCCACTTATTAGTATCCACCTATTTGTAAAGTAAACACCACCTACTTGTTAGTATCCACCCACTTGTAAAGAAAACACCTACTACTTATTACTATCCACCCACTTGTATACCAAGCCCTATTCACTCATTAGTATCCACACACTTGCTGAGTAACCACATCCTACTTGTTATTATCCACCCACTTGCTGAGTAAGCACCTCCCACCTGTAATCATCCACCTACTTGCTGAGCTTTCACTTTAACTTTTTTTAAACAGGTTCCACATCTAACCTTTACTGAAGGGGAAGCCATAAATTGTCTGGTTCTACATTCCGTAAATGCCAATTTCATCCTCCATAAATCCTTAATATGACTTTATAATAGTCCTATCTGAACGGCACGGCACTTAAATGCCACAGTTTTGATCTGTCTGGGCTACTCAGCTCTCACCGTAACACTCAGAACTCCGTTTAAAATTTAAAAAAAAGCAGCAGGAAAACGGGGCGTAATTGGCGAACGTCGGCACCTTTTAATCCGCCTGAATTAAAAGACCAAATTAGCCGGCTAATTCTGTTCATCTGACTGGGCATTAGCACTGTTTGCTGAAGATTTGTGGGAAATGAAGGCCCCGAAGCTAAAGCGCGGGAGTCTCATACACGCAACGATAATGTGCAGCTGTGTTTGCTGGAGAATCAGCCAGGCTCGCGGTTAGGTGCTAAAAACGCTTGAACGCTAAACTTGGCTGGCGTCATTTATAACAGTCACACACGTTTCCAAGCAAATGCAACAGCGAATGCGAGTGCGGCTGGTCCGCGGATCTGTTACAAAACATGCAGGACGTTAAAAATCACATGGATTGTTTCATTACAGTGGCACCTGTCAGAGGTGACGAAGATGAAAGTGCACACAGAGGAATGTGACCACCGCATTCAACCCATCCGTGCAGTGAACACTAGGGGGCAGTAAACACACTTTCCGGAGCGGTGTGTGGCGGGGCAGCCCCAAACCTTAACGACCAGGGAGCAGTTGGGGAGTTAGTTGCCTTGCTCAAGGGAACCCCTCGAACCCGCGACCTTCCAGTCACAAGATTGGTTCCCTGACCACTAGGCCACGGCTAGGTGGTACACAGGTGGGACATATTATACAGTCGGGTTATGAAGTTGTTGTGTTAAAAGCAGGAAAAATGGGCAAGTATAAGAAGTATAAGAAGTGACTTTGACAAAGACAAAATTTTTGGTCAGGTCATCTTCAAAATAAAAAACTCAGATGATTGTTCCTCTAACAATAATCTGGTGTCTCTAGACGTATGTAGTGGTGCACTGTCCTGTTTAGAGAGATGAATTCAGGACATGAACTGGTCTGTACTGGTTTATATACATATATGAATCCTACCTCGTTACATCTGATCCATTACGTATTATCTCATTAATAATATCTGAAAAATATTATGATTGAATTGGATTAAAAAATTACTCTTGAATGATTCCTGGCAGGTGAACACACACTATTTGTATTTATAATAAACCATCCCTGTGTGCTACTAATTAGGACTCGGTGTGTTACCCAGCCTGCAGACCTTTAATAAAAATAGTCTAATTAGGGATTATTGGTTTTAGGTTCATTAGAGCTTATTATAAAAAGAACCGAGGAGGTGATGTGTGACTCGTCTCCGGGTAGAAAATGCTGAGGCAAGGCAAAAAAAAAAAATCGCTTTTCTTATAATAAGCTTCTCTGTCTTAGGTCGGGATTAAAACTCTCAGTGTTGTGCTGTTATGGGTAAACAATCAGTAACACAGCAAATTATTTCCGTCCTTTAACACCATTTCAGCGACCTTGTCATGTTTCCGGCAACCAGCGTGTCCTGAGGATGACCTAAAAACTATACTTTTATCTCTGAAACTGGAGACTCCTTCCATTTTCTCACACATATCATCGCCATATCAACGATTAGTTTACCAAACAACCAGACACTTTTAATTCAAATATTATGCTTACATGCCAATTAGTTCTCCATCATTTATCCATCAAGTCACAGAGAATGAGCCGTTGCTATAGAAACAGGAACGCATCAAAACCTGTGATTGGCAGCTACTCTATTGTGATATTTTTCAAAGCAGCACACACAGTCACAGTGGATCTGATCAGAGTAGAAACGTCAGCTTGTACAGGTAGAACCCTGTAGAAACAAAGAACCTTAACTGTAGAAGGAAGTAGGGTTCTAGTAGAGACACAGGAACCATGAATGATGCTGAGTAAGCACCTTTTACTTGGTTATCCACCTACTTGTACAGTAGACACCTCAGAATTATTGGTTATCCACCTACATGTAGAATAGACACCTCCCACTTGTTGGTTTTCCAATGGCTCAGTACATCAGAGTATGAGGGTTAAGAAGGTGAGGTTCAGGGTTGCTCAAGGGTCTTGTTCAGTGGCAGCTTGTCAGTACTTGGACTTGAACTCACAACCTACCTTAACCCCTCAGCTACCAACTGCCCCTGAGTAGGCGTCTTCTACTTTTTGGTAGCCACCCAATAGCAGTGTAGGTTCCTCGCCACACTGCTGTTTTATTTTATTTTATGTATTAATTTATTCTAAATCAAAATGATCTCAAAGGAACCAGAACCCTGTACGATGCTGAACGGCTGCACATGCTGATGAGGTCCTCCTCAAGGTTCCATTAATGTTCTAATCCAGTCCGCTATATGAATTTGTCATCCAGTTGATGCTGGATCTTCCTCCATCCCCTCACACCGCTGCTCATTTGTCTTCACTAGAAGTTCAAACACTTGTTTACCGAGCCCTCTCTGCTTCTGTAATTAGTCTCTGTATCGATCAGTGGAAAAGTACACACAGTCCAAAAAAAAAAAAAAAAAACAGATGGAACGAGAGTATGGAACCAAGACACAGGAATTACACCTTTGCTTCCTCAGTTAAGCCGAATGTCGTTTTAGGACACATACATCTCGCTGACAGCATAATTGTTCCGAGGCGCTAGCGGCCAATTTCCGTCGAGCCTGAACAAGAATAATGCCTGTGTCGGCCAAAATGGAAAAGTGGGGGAGGTTTTCCGGTGTGAAAGTGAGTTTAATTTCAGATCTGTATCAGCAAACCGTCGGACGCGAGGTGGTAATAACCTCTTCTCTCTCACGCCAAAGATAAAGTGGACACGGCGTTTAAGACACGATATCTCGATTGACCTCGACCTTTAAAACTGACGCAGGAAACTGAGGTGCCAAATAAAGTCCAACGAGGCAGACGAACATCTTCATTTATTTATTTATTTATTTATTTATTTATATACTCTTAAAAGAGCGACACAATCATGTCGTAGATATTAATAATACACCACCAATTGAAATACTACTAATAAAAAGACTTTCTTATTGGACCAAATTGTGGAGGCACAAAAAAAAAAAGAGTAAGAACTACACACACACATAGACACGCCGATGATCACAGGCGGTGTAAGCAGTAATCAAAGCTAATGTCCCTCGTCTCCTCTGTATAAACATACTTTGATTATCCGACACGGTCATGTGCCCTGCCTCGCAAACAGCTCTGATTTATCGACCAATTCATCAGCCCAAGCCGAGCTGAAAACATTAGGTTAACGACAATAGAGACCTCCGAACGCGCTGACTTTGACTTCACATCTAGATTCCTCCGCGAGATAGAACATTTATTAAGCTAAAAGACTCAGAGGACGTCATTCGCGTCCCGTTTTGTTTATTTACGCTCGTAGACGTCCCGCGTTTTTCCCAAGCGACGACCCCTGGTTTTAGGCGGAGAGCCCTTTCAAGCATCAACGTCATGACCGCAGCCCATTAACGTCATGCTGTTTAATTAAAAAACAGACCAATATGGAGAAGAAATCCTTGCCAGTGTAAGGGGCAATCATTAGGTGACCCCTTAGGAGACCGTACAGCCTATGGTGCGCCACGTTCTATGATCCCACTTTTAGAAAAAAAATCGCCACCAGCCCTGCGCTGTACTGACCCGGGTTTGAAAATCAGCCAGACACAAAGCGGTCAGCGCAGGTTTTTGCCGACTGTAGCACGGATGTTGCCGTCAAAAGTAACCCCTTAGCCACTCTTGCTTGGGGCTTTTAAGGAAAGCATGGTGTGAAAATATTTCTGTGGGTGGAGATGCTCCCAGGAGGGTGGTATACATGGAAGTTGTACAGAACGCAAAAAAAAACTGTAGATTAGTCCAGTGTGTGCATAGTGTAGTGGGAAGTTGATTATGAGTTTGTTGACTAGGGTGATGGATAGTGGGGAAAAAGAGTGGTTCTGGTACAGATACTCCTGTGTCTCCTCCCAGGGGGGCTGATGCGACTATGATGCGCTTGACCACCTTTTGCAGGGCCATTCAGTCAGCCACCATACTTCCATACATCACTGTCAGATAGTTGGTCCTTCTTTAGTCTTCTCAAGACGTAAAGGTGCTGCTTTGCCTTCCCAACCAGACAAGAGGTGTTAACATTCCAAGAAAGATCCTTACAGATGTGGACACCCAAGAACTTAAGGCTAGAGACATCTAGTCCTACTTCAGCTTTGTTGATCTGGACAGGAGTGTGTTTGTGTCTGCTTTTCCCGTAGTCCACACTGAGGTCTTTGGTCTTCCCAGTGTTGAGGGTCAGATGAGGTGAAGGGTAGACAGGGAGAAGAGCAGGGGACTCAATGCGCATCCTTGTGGCACGCCAGTGTTCAGGGTGAGGCTGGGGGACATATGATTGCTCATCCTTACTGACTGGGGTCTGTTGGTAAGAAATTCCAAGAACTAGTTACAACTGGTGGTGTCACCAAGCTTGGACACCAGCCTGGAGGGGATGACTGTATTAAAGGCTTCTCTAACCATATTTTCACATCTTTAAATGCGTTTTGTCCTCTTGGAAGCAGGCCAAACTCATCAGAACGAATGCAGGACATGATGAATGGGTGTAACTTATTAGAAAGGAGGCACACATTGCGTTTACCTGTCAGAGACATCCAGGGGTCTAGCTAAACAAACCCCATACTGTTACAGAGCCACCACCGGCCTCTGTATTTTAGCATATGCTCATCTATACCACCACTTCTGGTGGTAGCCAAATCTGAGTGCCTTCTTCAAATCTTTGCCAACTTACAGGGCACTCATTTCGACGACCCCTAGGAAACCCCAGGGTCTACAGTGAACATCCTGTGTCAATCACTTTTAAAAAATCATTAAAAAATTGTTCTATGCCTTGTTTTCGTTTCTATGCTAGTTAATTAGCCAGCTTGACATTTAGCAAGCTAGTCTGACCCTGTGAATCCTTTGGATGCATGCAAACTGCTAAGCTAAAGGCTCTGTCTGTGCTACTTGGACACTTCTGTGGAATCCCACCACTTCTGCACATGTAATGATTTAATTATCATGTGTGGCAGCGACGGCGCGTTTCATAAAGGTGCTAAAATCACGCTCTTGCAATGTGCTGTATACAAACATTTCCCAGAGGACACCAGTCTCGTTCGGTGTTTGTTCTTCTCGCCTCTCTTTCTTACCGCCACCGCCGCCGTCGTCGTGGATGTGACGCGTCTGAAAAGATATTCTCTCCTACACTGAGCCTGCCATAAATAAAACGTGCAGGGTCTTTTGCTCGAGTCGATATCTCTTTATCCTTTTATTGACGTTCCTCCTGCTTTTCTTTTCGGAGTGTGCTGAATAGTACAGGATATTAACAGCCTAACGGTGGAGAATGGGACAGATTCAGGAGACGATTTGGTGTTTGCTGCAGTCTGGGGAGAATCTTTCTGGTTTTAGGTGGTTTGTGTGTGTGCACACAATCTGGAATCAGAGATATTCTGCAGTGTAACTTGTGATAAAACAGGCATAATTACTGTCTTGTTGGACGATACTGAAAGCCACCTCCTCTGCTTCGTCCACCCCTCCATCTGTCTGTTCTTTCAGTCACTAGCATCCTTCTGCTCTCACTGGTCCATGCAGAGTAGTCAGGAAATGGGGTGCAGAAAAGGGAGGAAATAAAACCAGACCTTGGGGGTGAAAACCTTAAGATCTTTATCAGTGGGGCTGTAAGGATGGAAGCTGGAATTGGGGGACTGGTATTCCTAAGCCACAACTGTATGCTGACTCAATCTTAGCACTGATTTTTAACTATTACTTACGTGACATAGTATTAAAGGTGACATATTACACCGTTTTACATTTACCTTTAAGGCATTTGGCAGACGCTCTTATCCAGAGAAACTTACAAGGTTACTGGTATTACAGGTAGGTCAACATAGTGTTAGGAGTCTTACCCATATTGGTGTAGCACAGACTGATTGCCCAGACCAGGAATCAAACCCACATGCGAGCCAATGATGGGAGCCACTCACATGGGACCACACCAACCCTTTTCCACAAAGTTCCCTGGGATCCCTACCAGCTTATTATTATGCTATGTAGTGGAATTGACCTCCACATCTGACCCTATCCATGCAGTGAAACACACAAACACACACACACACTAGTGAACACACACTTAGGACTTTGAACCTGTAGTAGTGGGCAGCTCCATCCAAGGGAGCAGCTAGAGGTTAGGTGCCTTAAGTAAGGGCATTTCAGTCCAGTCTTGTCAGTATGGGGTATCAAACTTTAGACCTTCCGGTCACAAAATGCTTTTCAAAATGCTCTGTAGGGTGCTAATGATAAAATACGGCCATACACCATTGTCCACTTTGCCACAGGGTGTGCCTATAGACATACATATAGAGGTGGCATAGGCCCCAGGATTTGGTATTCGCCATATTGGATGGGGCAAGTCTGGCCTGCAAACAAATATACATGAGATGGTGGTGGGTCAGTGGAAGAGTGGACCCATGTAACTTCTTTGGGCACTTGCCAAAGAGCCCAGGCCTGGCTCCAGGATAGGGCCCTGGTAAGCTTAGTCCTATTGGCCATCTTTATTGAGGTCTTCATTTATTTAAGGTTTTGCCTCCAATTACTTTGAATCTTAGGTATTCTTAGGTATTTATTGGAAATATGAAATAAATTAAGGCCTGGGGCAGTGTCTGAAATTAGGAATTTGGGCAGTATTTATTGATGCTGGGATTGGGGCAGTATAGAACAATATTTATCAATGGTGGGATTGGGGCAGTATCAATTAATGCTTGGACTGGTGCAGTAGTGATCGATGCTTGTACTTGGGCAGTACTGATCAATGTTGGGATTGGGGCAGTGTAGATTAATGTTCGGATTGGGGCAGTATTTGTTGATGCTGGGACTGAGGCAGTATTGATTGTTGTCAGGATCGATGTCAGGGTGGGGCCCTGGGGCCCTGGGGCCCTTTTCCAGGTATATGGAATTGTACAAACTCACGATTATAGTCCCGCGACATCCCTGATTGGTTAAGACACTTTTACATAGTGTATACTGCAAAATTACCCAAGAGGTACTCAAGCTGTGGGTGGAGATACTCAGATGGTGGTGGAGATTCTCAAGTATTCTCTTTCTGAATCCCAGGTTTTCTGAAACAGGCTGCCTACAATATACTGACTGGGTTGTTATATATCACAGTTTGTGGTTTGGTGAACACTCAAGATGTACCCGAATGTACATTCGCAAGCACTGTAAAAGTAACACGATACGCATGTCCCAATTAAATATCAAAACTGGCGGAAAAATATACCCCAACCAGCTGTTGGACCTTATTTCTCTCTCCATATCCACGATTAGATTAAAAAGCCCCCTTTACACAGCACATCTGTTGCACTGACGTTCTTGTTGATACAAACTGCCAATGCTTTAACGAGAATAAGTGGGGTGACTAAAATCCCTGGGATGTGTAAGCTAGTCATCAAGGCCAGGGACAGAGGAAAAGCTGTTGCAGGTGTAAGAAACCTTTATTGTTGGTAATTAAGCAGCTGCTGGAGTTAAGGATATGTGAAGGCTGACTCTGTGAGCCAAACAGTTAGGTATGTGGCGAAAACGAGTTGCATTACGGCTCTGAAATACGTTATTATATAACTCAGAAAACTCTAAATCATGAACGAGGACTTGCTGTTGCATAATTGCACTGAATGCTATATTTCACTGGAAGCTTTATTAATACTTTATGTATTAATGTGTGTGTGTGTGTGTGTCCTGACTTTTTCTAAATGGCCCATCCAAAATCCAGGTGAGTTTCCTACAGCCATCAGCATTCCCGATCAAGATGTGACTGTCGGGAACGATGCTGGGATGTGGGAGAAGCTGATCGATGTAATGATTTTTGTAGGATCGATCGGTGTTGTGCGGTAGTGTTGTGGTTGTGTTTTGATTATGTGTTGATTAAGTATTTTTTCGGATTCAGAGTTGACCTTTTCTAAAGGTCTGTCCAAAAGCCAGTATTGGCATTCTGGGATTGTGATTGTATTGATCAACAGGACAGTGTTGATTTTTTACTGTCTGGTGTTGTTACCCCTGCTGATCTATGTTGAGGTGTGTAGTAGTTGATGGTATTTATTGGAAATGTTAATGAATAATGTTGGGCATGGGGCAGTATTGTAAGATTAAGTGGGAGGGTGGGGGTTGATTACTGATGTTGGGTTTAGTAGAATTGATCAGTGCTGAGACTGGGTTTAATAGGATTGGGTCATTTCTGATAAATATTGGGGCACAACAAAAGAATGTTGGCATTTGGGGATCAGTGATAGGATTAGGGCAAAAGTGATCAGTGCTGGAATTGGGTCCCCACTGATCAATGCTCAGATTGTGGCAGTACTGATTTAGGTTTAAATTTAGGCGGTATTGATCAATGCTTATATTGTGGCAGTACTGATTTATGTTTAAGTATTGATCAATACTCAGATTGGGGCAGTATTGATCAATACTCAGATTGGGGTAGTATTCACTGATGCTGATATTGGGGCAATTTGATCGATGCTGGGATTGGGGCAAAATTAATTGAGGATTGGGGCTGTATTGATCAATGGTGGGATTGGGGCGATATTGAACAATTCTGGGATTGGGTAACTACTGATCAGTGCTCAGATTGGGGCAGTCTTGATCGATGGTTGGATTGGGGCAGTATTTATCAATGCTTAGATTGGGTCAGTATAAATCAATACCCAAATTGGGGCAGTATTGGTCGATACCTGGATTGGGGCAGTATTGATCAATACCCGGGATTGGGGCAGAATTGATTGATACTTGGATTGGGGCAGTATTGATTGATACCCGGATTGGGGCAGTATTGATTGATACTTGGATTAGGGCAGTATTTATCGATACCCGGATTGGGGCAGTATTGACTGATACTTGGATTAGGGCAGTATTGATCAATACCCGGATTGGGGCAGTATTGACTGATACTTGGATTGGGGCAGTATTGATCAATACCCGGATTGGGGCAGTATTGATCAATACCCGGGATTGGGGCAGAATTGATTGATACTTGGATTGGGGCAGTATCGATTGATACTTAGATTAGGGCAGTATTGATCAATACCCGGATTGGGGCAGTATTGACTGATACTTGGATTGGGGCAGTATTGATCAATACCCAGATTACGGCAGTACTGATCGATACCCGGATTGGGGCAGTATTGACTGATACTTGGATTGGGGCAGTATTGATCAATACCCGGATTGGGGCAGTATTGATTGATACTTGGATTGGGGCTGTATTGATCAATACCCGGATTGGGGCAGTATTGATCGATACCCGGATTGGGGCAGTATTGACTGATACTTGGATTGGGGCAGTATTGATCGATACCTGGATTGGGGCAGTATTGATCAATACCCGGAATTGGGGCAGAATTGATTGATACTTGCATTGGGGCAGTATTGATTGATACTTGGATTGGGGCAGTATTGACTGATGCTGGTATTGGGGCAGTATTGATCAGTGGTGGGATAGGGATAGTACTGATCAATGTTGGACTTGTGGTGGTATTTATTTTCGGGTTCTATAGGAGGTACTAACAGAAGTAAAGGTGACTGAATGGTGATTTCTTTTCTTCATTTGTGTTTCATGCTGGTCTTTGTATCCATCTGTAGCTTACTGTCTGTGTGTGTGTGTGTGTGTGTGTGTGTGTTATAAAGAGATTAAGATGAAGGAAAGCCAGAGAGACACTGAAATACAGAGAATAAACCATGAGCACGTGGGAAGTAATTGCCAATTATCTTTGAGCTACAATATACGCTGCACTACATCTGTTTTTTTTCTACCTTGTAATCTACAAAGCAGTTAAATAAAATTTGCATTGTGTACATATAGTCTATGTGTGTGTGTGTGTGTGTGTGTGTGTGTGTGTGTGTGTGTGTGCAGAAGTGTTGCAAGACTTGATTGAGCTTGTGCTGCTGCATGCTAATAAGCCACATTTACACACTCAGCTTCGAGACTGATCCTTGTCTTAGATCTTTGCCCAAAACACCCACGCAATTTGTTTGTGTCTGTGTGTGTGTGTGTGTGTGTGTGTGTGTTTGTGCGTGTGTGTGTGTGTGTGTGTGTGTGTTTGTGCGTGCCTGCATTAAATTCTGCTGAAGGACCATCTTAGCCCAGCTGAACAGGGTCAAAATGCACAGCTGAGAAGCACTTTGTCAAAAATAGACAAACAATCAAAGACTCAGGAGAGGGACAGAGGGAGGAGGAGAAGGACGGAAAGAACAGAGAGAGACAGAGACAGAGAGAGACCGTGTGAGACAGACAGACAGCATCTGGCTCTTGAGAGACTGAGCATCTTGAAGGAGGCTATGGAACAGATATATATATTAGTATATGTATACACTCATGCAGCCGTGGCATTGTGATTGGGGAAGCGGTCATGTGACCAGTGACAAGGAGGTCCAGGGTTCGATCCCTGCAACGGACAAGACACGGCTGAAGTGCCCTTCAGCACAAAAGGACTTTTTCTCTTAAAAACAGTTCACAAATTTGTTCAAATCTGTGTTAGTGAGCACTTCTCCTTTGCCGAGAAAATCAATCCTCCTTACAGGTGTGGCTTCAAGATGCTGATTAGACAACATGATCACTGCACACAACAAAACACCACTCTAAAACGTGCCGTTTTATTACAGCACAACGCTACAGATGTCGCAAGTTTTGAGGGGAGCGCGTAACCGGCATGCCGACTGCAGGGACGTCCACCAGAGGGCCTCGTTCTGAGTGTCAACATTGTGAATCGAGTTGTTTTTGGTGGTGGTGGATCTCGTCACGGTATCTCGAAATACACCTGTGTTCGTTGTCTATTATGCCTGCCCATGCCATAACCCCACCACCATCATAGGCCACTGCGAGGTGGATGGAGAAGTGCTCACTAACACTGATTTAGACAAATTTAGGAGCAAAAACAAAAGTGTATAGCATTATAAAAATACTAAATATAATAAAAAATAATAAATATATATAATACACGATTTTGCTGTTCTAAAGTTTCGTCTGTTTTATTAATAGAATAAAAGTCTCAGTTGTCTGAGATTAAGCTGTAAAGCTCGGTGTGACAATTTCGTCCTACATACATTCCCTAATGCTCTGAGCACACGCAATTAAATTAAACATGAAGTCCTTACTCAATAAATCATGGCTTCCTAGAAACACACACACACACACACACACACACACAGAGAGAGAGAGAGGAAAAACTGTAGAACATGTAGGACTTTAATTGCCTCTATTGTTCCACATATAAAAGCTATTTTTACAGCCAGTAATGTTCCTGATTACCGCGCGGCTAAAACATGTGTTTAATAATGAGCATGTCACTCAGACTCTTACACATTTTATTACAATATTAATGAAATAAAGTCAATAAGAAGTGCCCGGGCAGTGCCGGCCCTGTGACTGGTTGCTACGGAAACCTTCAGGATCATTACCCGAGTGTTTCGTAGGAATTATTTCTGTGTTATCAGCATAAGGTCAGGATGGAACTCGATTACACTGAAGTGCAGAAGAAAAAACCTGGTACAGTTTGGTAGTGGCTACATAATGATATGTAGTTTGACCCCTGGGACACCTCTAGACGTCTCTGATAGGTGAACACTGTGATGTGTGATGTCCTGTATTAATTCTGACAGGTTTGTCCTTTTCTAACAGGACAATGGACCACCACACATGTCTAGAGACATCAGATTATGGTTAGAGGAACACTCATATGAGTTTGGGGATTAGTCATTCACACGTGGGGTCCCTAACTGCTCCCTGGTTTGGGGCTGCCCCCCGCTCCGGGCAAGTGTGTTCACTGCCCCCTAGTGTTCACTGGTGTGTGTGTGTGTGTTT
>JAOVVF010000033.1:10392385-10415250 GCA_028565595.1 Duopalatinus emarginatus | reverse complement strand
GGATGGGTTAAATGCGGAGGTCACATTCCTCTGTGTGCAAACACAGTAGGCAAATAGTTCACTTTCACTTTCACTTTACGTTCCCACGCAATTATTTACAGTTTCAGTTTTAATACACCTTAAATTTCATAAAGCTCTCAGTTTGCTCGCAGTGCATTATGGGATACGTCAGGCTCGGGTAGTGTACTAAAAAATCCCTCCCAAACTAGTAGGACATCTGGGAACCTTTCGCATACTCACTGATGCATACTCGGTATTCGGACGCACTACATCGTTCGCATACTAACTAGTACGGGAGTACATTTACATTTACGGCATTTGGCAGACGCTCTTATCCAGAGCGACTTACAAGGTTACTGGTATTACAGATAGGGTATCTTAGTGTTAGGAGTCTTGCCCAAGGACCCTTATTGGTGTAGCACAGACTGGCTGCCCAGACCCGGGAATCGAACCCAGGTCTCTCACATGGGAACCCAATGATGTAACCACTGTACCACACCAACCACGCACGCCGTTTCGGACGCAGCTTAGATCTCGACATCTTCGTAGACGTCATGTCAAATGCTATGGAAGATGGAAATCCTCAACCTCAGAATACAACAGGATTGTGGAGCGCTCTGGAGGAAGTCTGGGGTTCAATACTTGAATATTCTGCAGTGCTAGACTCTACTAAGAAATAGACTGGCATACTTCAGTGCATCAGCTACCTATCCATCCAGCTGCGCTACCATCGCCACACATCGAGTTAAACAAGAAATGAAATTTACAGCTAGCTATAAAACGATTCCTTTTGTGAGCGGGACACGAACTGAAGGATCTGGCGCCAGTGAGAATCAGCGTCGTAAACCTATCTAGGCTATTTTACGTCTGAGGACAATAAGTAACGTATGAAAGCAACCTTTCTCTCGTGGTGTCTTTCACCGGAGGAGATAAAAAGTTTCGCCTCTCCTGTAGTTTACTGCAATCGTTACTGTCTTCCGGTCCGTGTCTCTGTCTCTCGTCTGTCAGAATTTGATCATTAAAATTCCGCTTATACGCCAGGGGCTTTTCAAAGGGCCAGATGTTCCCTCTCTGTCTTTCTCCCTCTCTTCCTCTCCGTCTCCGTCTCAGTCGTATAATAATAATAATAACGTGATCTCGGCACCTGCGAGTTTGACATTTTATTACTCAGAACGTCAGAGTAAACAAAAATAGAACCATGCACCACCATGCACCTGATAGTTCCGCATTAATTACTTGCCAGTTATTTCCTATATGTTGAGGACCTTCTTGTTCTCCGTCCTTCTCACTCTTCAAGATCAGGCTCTCAGTGAAAGACATGTTCTTGCAAAACCATCATTCAAAACCAGAAACAAGAATCTGAACCCTGCATGCTAAATCACGTTTACAACCCTTCTTGACCCACCACTGAAAACGTCCTGGCGGAGGCCTGGGCAGGTTAAAGGGGTTGTATTGCTTGGATAGAATATATACGTTGGACAGTTTGGACAGGTCTGTATGGGTTGGATTGAATGTGAGGGTCAAAAAAGGTTTGATCGGCTTGCAAGGGTTCAAAAGGTTGGATGGATGCAAGGGTTAAACGTGGTTGGACCAACTGGGACTGGCTTAGAAGGTTGAATAAGGTTGGCCAAGCTGACAGGTTGGATAGACTGGACAGTCATAGCTTGGACAGGCTTAGATGTTTAGATGAGCTTTGAACAAAGATCAAGGATGGTTGGATGAGTTTGAATGTGTTGGACAGGCTGAAACCGTTTGCCCGGCTTGTACGGGTCGGAAAGGCCTGGACAGGATGGACGGAATTGCAAGAGGTTGGGGTAGTTGGATGAGCTTTGGACAGGAGGACAATCAGTCAGTCAGTTAGCTATCTGCTTCGTCCATCAGGGTCACGGTTGATCCGGAGCCAACCTAGAATCATTAGGCGCAAGGCAGGAATATCTTCATAGCAAGGTACCACACACACTTACACCTAGGGCAATTTATTACATCTAATTTGCCTAGTATGTGTGTTTTTGGTAGGTGGATGGAAGGAAACTGGAGCAAAACCAGTGTGGACGTGAGGAGGACACACCAGATTCCTTCCAGGCAGAAACCAGAGGGGGGGTTGAACCCACAATCCTAGATCTCTGTAGTTGTGTAGCACACACACTCCCTGCTGACTGGACAGCTGGATGGAATCGGATGGACTTGGATTGTCCAGTTGGGCAGACTTGGACATTTGAATGGCCTTGCACGAATTGAACAGACTGGCATGGATTAGATGCAGGATCGGTTTGGATGGGTTTGGACAGTCATGGACAGTTGGATGGACTTGAATGGGTTGAAGAGGCTTAAATAGTTGGAAAGGATGATAGGTTGAGGTTAATTTTAGCCTCTGATTTGGTTGGACTAGAAGAGATGTGTTATGTGAATGGAACCCTGACAACCAAACCAAGAACCGTGGGAACGACCTTAAACAGTGCAGAGTGTCCAGAGTGACTAAACCTTATCACAGAGCCATAACAGAGAAATTACACTTGGTGTGCCATATTGCACAACCTGTGCAGATAAGCTCCAAGCAGCAAGACCAACAGTGCCTCAGAGTCTCGTTGCTGAAGATAGACGTTGGGGGTGGGGGTGGGGGGATAAGAAATCGTCACGTTATACAGTGTAGAAATAAACATCTGACAAGTGGAAAAGGCCAGAATTCTGATTTCTGCCACAGCATGTTAACATCGGAGCATCCCTGAGAACGAGAACACTTCACCAGTCATTAACACTTTAATTAAGTGTTCAGGGTCAGTTACTCGGTAGAATCTAGTGAAAAGTGTCAAACGAGGCACGTGTAGCGGTGATAAAGCTGGTGGCAAATCGCATACGTTTCCGAATCGTTTCTAGCGTGAAATGTTAGCGTGAGGCGTTAAAGCGTCCTCACTGTAGTCCTGATCTTAGCCTATTACCTGTTTGGTGTCCTGAACCAAGGACGAACAAAGAGGACGAAGATTGACGTCTGATAAAGAGGTGAAGAATGAAGGAATACAGACAGACAAAGTGGATTGAAAGATGAGTTCGGATTCCTGAAAGTTGAATAAAAAAGAAATTCTACAGCCAGAATATTGATTTTTTTTTTTTTTTTTTTGACTCACCCACGTAGCTCCAACGCAAAACTACACCGGTTCACACAGTCAGGCCGTGTGAACATGTGCACACAGATATTAAAAACTTAAGGCCTTAACGATTTTGCTGATCAAATACGTTTATTTGGTAAGTGGGAATTTCACAGCTGGTGCTGAGGGAAATGAACATGACCCAATTGGTACGGATAAGGAAAAGGAAAATGAAAGGCGGTGTTTGGGAAAAGGAACGAGACGAGTGCACTGCGGAGGGAAAGTGGTGGAGTAGAACGACACCTATACAAACACACGAGGAGGTAACAATAGAGCATGTGGGCCAGGTTAGACATTTAATTAGTGGATTAACAGGTTCAACACACACACACACACACACACACACACACACATATGAAGCTTTAACTGGATTCCGGTTTGGTGATCTAGTGGAGAACTCAAGAGTCTTTGATCTTCATAGCATTAAAACATTCCATTGTTGGCACAGGGATGGCCTTGTAAAACAAACAGCACATCTGTGTGTGTGTGTGTGTGTGTGTGTGTGTGAGAGAGAGAGAGAGAAAGAGAGAGCGAGAGAGAGAGAGAGAGAGAGAGAGAGGAAAGAAAGGAAAAGAGGAGGTTTTCTTGAAAAAGAAGGTGACACTTGAATGTGTGCTCTCTAGGTGCCCCCCCCCCCCCCCCCACACACACACACACACACATTATTCTCTAAGAAAACCTGGCACCCTTTGTTCATTCCCTCAGGCTCTCAGCCAAATATGGTTTTAATAAAACTTAATCAGATTCAGACATGGGGACTAACCCTCTGTCTGTCTGTCTCTCTGTCTCTCTGTCTGTTCTCCTCTCTATCAGTCTATCAACCGTTTGATGTTGGAGCTCCCGTGACGTCACGCCTGCCCCGGCTCTCTAGACTCCGCGCGCCTCCTCCGCGCGTACAGGAATCTGGAGTTGGGAGCTCGCGCGTGCGGGCGGGCGGGCCGTGCGTCGCTCGTGTACGTGTGTGTGTGTGTATATGTGTGTATGTGTGTGTGTGTATGAGTCGGTGCTGTTTGGTGGAGCGGCGTGGTGCGCGAACAGAAGAGAACCGGAGAGTAGAGTAGAGGAAAAGAAGAGCGGAGGTGGAGGTGGAGATGTATTCGGACCCGCACGCGGATGGTTCGCGGAGAGATGCTCGTGCGCTCGGAATTTAACTGAACGGCGGAAACTTTGAAGCGGCGGCCGCCTGCGTGCGCGCGCGGTGGTGAGTGCGTCTCTGATTTGTACCGTGACTTAATAACAGTGATGATGATGATGATGTAACAATTGTAGTAATAATAATAATATATAAATATATAATACTACTACTACTACTAATAATAATAATAATCCTGATATTATTATTATTATTATTATTATTATTATTATTGTTGTTGTTGTTGTTGTTATTATTGTTGAAAATATTATTTTCTATTATTATTATTATTATTATTATACATGTGCATTCCCTTGTTCTGTAAGCTGAGTTGCATGGACTTTACCGGAGCTTCGCGGTGAACGAGCGCCATCGCCCGCGAGTGGGAGCGCGAGCGCCGGGAACGGCTGCAACCACCAGCACGCTCTAAAAAAACCTTCCCAGCGGATCGGGTTGCCAGATTAAACACTCTTTTCGTATAATAATTATAATAATAATAATAATAATGATAATAATAATAATAATAATAATTATTATTATTATAATAATTATAATAATAATAAATCATTACACCCAGATCAAATAATATTATTTAATATTAATAATATTATTATATTTATATAACATTTTTAATAACAAAATATAAATAAATAATATTATTACTACTATATAACAGTACTTGATAGTAATATTAATTATTATTAGTAGTAGTAATAGTAGTAGTAGTATTCTATATGTAATAATGTGGATTTAGATTTAACCAACATGGCAACCCTGTTGGACGAGTTACCCCTCTGTAACCTGTATTTAAACTTCATAATCCCACATAGCTGCCTTTTCTTTTCTCTACTGACATTAAAAGGCGCATTCAGTCCAGGAGTTTAATAATCTGTGATTTATGATATAGTTTTCATCTATATTTATTTTATAATACTTCCCGCCTTATTATAATTACTTATTTTCATTAGTTTTCTATTTTTTTGTTTAATCTTCGTGCCAGAGGAAAGTAGATCCTTTGAGTCTGCGGAGGCGCGGAGGGATACCACGAGGGGGGAAAAAAGAGCGCATACTATTGCGCTAGATAGTGTGTCCGCCGTTAGGTGGCGCACTGTTTGGGGGAAGAGTGGAGTGGAGAGGTATGTAGTGTGTAGGACTTCGTTGTTGGTAGAGAGAGCGAGAGAGAGAGAGAGAGAGAGAGAGAGAGAGAGAGAGAGAGAGAGAGAGCGCGCGTTAGTGTGGTCAGAGTGAGAGAGCGAGAGAGAGAGAGAGAAGGAGAAGGACGTCTCGCTGCAATGTACAAACTCGGAACTTCTAAACTCCATGAGAAACCACCAAGTACTGGACGTTAGAGTCGGATCAGGTAGGACAAATTGCACCTGAGATGTTTCCAGATGTGGATTATTTTTGCGGGAAACTTTAATGCGTAAAAGTTTTAAAAGTCCGCAACCCCCCTTTGGGTTACTGCTTAGTTGGCACTGTTTGAAACTTGAGCATGATGATTAAAACGAGAGAGAGAGAGAGAGAGATAGAGGTAGAGAGATAGAGGTAGAGAGAGAGAAGAGAGGGGTGTGTGTTTGTAAATGTTTTATAAATGCGGGATGTTTTTTTGCGGGATGAATGTCTAAATATTTAGGTAACTGCGGGCTTTTGTTTGAACACGCATCCATGCATCTGGTTGCGGGACATGAATAGGGAGCGCGGCTGGAGGAGAAGAAGGGGGGATGGGATGCACGGCTTTGGGATCTAACAGCTCTCTTTTGTTGCACTGTTTGTGTTTTTTTTTTGTTTTAAATGCTTTGTTGCACAAATCAAAGCATGCTTCAAAGAGCTCGCGCGCACATTTACGCTGTTTCTTTCATGCGCACATTTGCGCTACTTTTCTCGTGCGGTAAAAAAGTCGGAAAAAAGTTGGACTATTGGTGTGCGAGGTGAAAAGCCTGGACATGTTTAATAAGTTTGCTGTGTGTCCGGTCTTTTAATCAGTCGTGAGTTCTGGTGTGGGAACCTCAGGGGTCTGGTGTGAGAACTTTTTAATTATTTTTATCATGGTCATTTTTAAGCCTAGTCAACCTGGATTTCTGGTCAGGAATACAAAAACTCTTAATAACTTGCCACATTATGTAGTGTGTGTTCTTTACACTGCTCAAGGGACAAGCGGTTGTAGGTTCGACCCTTAGTGTGGTCAATCTATTTGTGAGAATTTTGGTGTGTTCTCTTTTTTTTTCGCAAGGGTCCTCCAGTTTCCTCCGACCTCCCAAAAAACACAATAGACGAATTGGAATTGGGTGTAAGAAATAGCCCCCAAGTCTAAGTATATGAATGAACGAGTGTGTATGGGTGTCCAGTGGGTGTTCCTGGCTTGCGCCCAATGATCCCCGGATGGCCTCTGGACAAACCGCGACCCTGACAGACTAAACAGATAACAGAATGACTGACTGACTGACTGACTGAATAAGCCCAGTATTTGTGATAGAGGTATTATCTAAATCTCGACGTCTGAATCATATCTGAATTTAAAACGTGCACAAATATCCACGGCATTTCTCAATATCTCCGTTCCTTTTGCACTACGTCACTATCCAGCACAGAGTTTCTTCCGTATCTATGGGAAGCGATCCATGCGTTCCAGGCTAAACAGCGCCAAAAAAGATTACGAATCTCATAACAACCGGTGGAATGTTATGGAATGTATTGGTGTATATATATCCAGGACATCCCATCCTCCGCCGTTAATCACAGGAACGGTTGAACGGGTCCTGTTGAGACTAGCGAGACTGGAAATAAGAGATAGGGAGGAAGGAGCCTGACGTGGATGGTATCTGCTGCGCCAGGCTTGATTTGCCATTTAGATTCGCTTCAGTTCGGCATCGCGAAGCGGCCGAGTATCTGATTGCGGAGCGATTCCTCCGCTCTGATTTTGCTGTCACAGACAAACTCGCAATATTGTAAAAAAATACAGTGCTCATGATTTGCACGAACACAGTCTATACAGTGACAAATGATGGCATGGCCCCAATAGGAGGACAGCACAGGATAAACGGCTATGGCGAATGCACAAGCTCAGACTTCCTTTAAAGAACACAAAACAACAGGTCTGTAGTCTGAGTTCACGTTATCATGCAACCTGTTATAAAATTTTATTCGGATCATCCTGTGCAGTGTGACATCATAAAAGAGAGCTGAAATCCGAGTGGAGAAACAGTCTAACACTAACACATTATCAGTTAGATTTATTAATTTCCTGGCTGTAACTGCCTCTGAGTATAATATAGATACAGTGGATCTCATAGTGGGGTCTGAGACGCGTCCCCACGAGGTCGGTTAACTTTATTGCTGTAATAAATAGCCAAAATGTTATTGTACACATTGGAATAAGGAACTTAATATTTGAATTAAAGGATTATGGTCATATAAAAAAAAAAATGTGTACCGAGAGGTTTTGTGGGTTTTTACACTCGAAGGCATCCCTGGCTGCATAACATTTGGTATAGATTTTCCTGCCTGTTTTCAATCAGCGGTTCTCGATCTGACATCCCGGGACCCTGAGGATCTGTAAAGCGTAGCCAGGTGGTTTGCGGTGGAAAACATGATCAAGCATTAGTTATTGTTACATTTATAAAAGAGCTGTACGAGCCTTATTTTTCATCTGCTTCTCTCCCTTTTTCTTTCCGCAGGTGGTTTGGTGAAGAGCGCTCTGCAACCATGCAGAACCAGGTGACTTCGCTGCTGGCTCTGCTGCTGCTGCTGCTGCTCCTGTGCAGCCGAGCCCAAAACCAAGGGTTGGATACGAAGCCCGTTCCACACTTCACCCATCCTATATACAATGCCACCATATTTGAAAACTCCGCTGCTAAAACATACCTGGAAGGCCCAGTCAAAATGGGCATCTACAGCACAGACCCTTCCTGGGAAATACGGTACAAAATCGTGTCGGGTGACAACGAGAACCTTTTCAAAGCTGAGGAGTATCAATTGGGGGACTTTACCTATTTGCGGATAAGGACCAAAGGAGGCAGCAGTGCCATTCTGAACCGCGAGGTCCGAGACCACTATTTGCTCACGGTCAAAGCTGTGGAAAAGAACTCGAACGCAGAGGCGCGAGCCCGAGTCATGGTTCAGGTACTGGATACCAATGACCTCCGACCTCTGTTTTCTCCCACCTCTTACACCGTGTCCTTGCCGGAGAACACGGCGATCCGCACGAGCATCGCCAAGGTCACGGCAACGGATGCGGACATCGGTACGAACGGAGAGTACTACTACAGCTTTAGAGAGTGGACGGACATGTTTGCTGTCCATCCCACCAGCGGGGTGGTTATTTTAACCGGGAAACTAGATTACACGGAGACAAAGCAGTACGAATTGGAGATATTAGCAGTAGATCGCGGGATGAAGTTGTACGGGAGCAGCGGATTTAGCAGCATGGCTAAACTGACGGTACGCGTGGAGCAGGCTAACGAGAACGCCCCGGTCATCACCGCCATTACCTTTGCACCTTCCGAGACGGACAAGGACCCGACATACGCCGTGGTGACTGTTGAGGATGACGACCAAGGAGCCAATGGCGAAATCGCATCACTTAGCGTGGTAGCGGGAGACCCTTTGCAGCAGTTTCGAGCTATGAGAACCAGTCCTGGCAGTAAGGAATACAAAATTAAAGCGGTGAAGGACGTCGACTGGGATAGTCAGCCGCATGGTTACAACCTCACTTTGCAAGCTAAGGATAAAGGAAGCCCGTCCCAGTTTTCCTCTGCGAAAGTCATCCATATCACTTCCCCACAGTTTAAAATAGGGCCCCCTAAATTTGAGCAGTCTGTTTATAGGGCCAATGTAAGTGAATTTGCTCCGCTCCACACTCCTGTTGTAATGGTAACAGCTGTGCCAAAATATCCCCAATTGAAGTATGCTTTCAAAAATAAATTGGACAAAATTCCCTTTGCAATCAATTCAGACACTGGCTTGATTACAACAGCTGGACCCATCCGTGCTGACTCTTTGCCACACTATGAATTAGAGGTAATTATTAGTGACAGAAAAGCAGCCACCAAAGTTATTATCGATGTGATTGACGTGAACAATAACGCCCCAGAGTTTCAGCAGTCATCTTACAAGGCCAGTGTTGATGAAAACATGCCCGTAGGCTCCAGTGTTCTAACCGTGAAAGCCACCGATTTGGACAGTGGAGAGAACGGCTACGTCACATACAGTATTGCTAATATAAATCCCCAGCCTTTTGTTATCGACTACTTCACCGGCGTTATCAGTACCTCGGAGCAACTTGATTACGAATTGATGCCAAGGATTTACAATTTACGGGTCCGTGCATCAGATTGGGGCGAGCCCTTTCGACGCGAGGTGGAGACGCAAGTGACGGTCACCCTGAGCAACCTGAATGACAACAAGCCGCTGTTTGAAAACGTGGATTGCCAAGTAACCGTGCCCAGAGATCACGGCACCGGAGAACAGATCACCACCGTATCCGCCATCGATGCCGACGAGCTTCAGTTGGTGAGGTACGCGATCGCCGCCGGCAACGACCTGGATCTTTTCGAGTTGAACCCCAATTCAGGGGTGTTGTCCTTAAAGCAGTCGCTGAGTGAAGGCGAGGCGGCAAAGATGTCCTTGTACAGCTTACAGATCATAGCCAGCGACGGAGAACACGAAACGCCAGCGATGTTCTTGAACGTAACTGTCGTCACGCCGCGCAAACCGGTTCAGGTCAAGTGTGTCGACACGGGTGTAGCCACCATGTTGGCGGAAAAGTTGCTGCAAGGCAGTAAAATCCACAGCCAGGTCGAGCCAGACGATAACTATTTAGACCTTCACGCTGTCAACCGCTTTACCCCTCAGTTCGCCGAGTCATTCCCAAGCGTCGTTGAGGTCAAGGAGGATCTCCCAGTTGGGGCTCGGATCGTCCATTTGAGCGCTTCCGACTCCGACAGTGGTTTCAATGGGAAGCTGGTTTATGTCATATCTGGAGGCGATACCGAAAGCCGCTTTGTAGTCGACACGAACGACGGCTGGCTAAAAGTGTACGCGCCACTCGACAGAGAGACGTCCGATCATTACACACTGAACGTTACAGTGTACGACCTCGGAATACCTCAGAAGTCATCGTCTCGCCTGCTCGACGTCAAGGTTGCGGACGCTAACGATAACAGCCCGCAGTTTCTACAAGACGCCTATTCGGTGGAAATAAGCGAGAACACGGCTGTAGGGACTGAAATCATTCAGGTTGAAGCCAAGGACAGAGACCTGGGAGATAACGGTGTTGTCAGGTATTCTATATTGGCAGACACGGATCAGTTCGCCATTGACGAGGAGACCGGAGTGGTAAGGGTTAAAAAGCTGTTGGATCGCGAGGTTCAGCCCGAGTTGGTCCTCAGGATAGCAGCGCGTGACCAGGCTACCGTGGAACCTCAGCTGGTATCGACAGTGTCGCTTAAAATCACACTCGAAGATGTGAATGATAACCCACCGAAATTTATCCCTCCCAATTATCAGGTAAAAGTCCGCGAGGATCTTCCTATCGGTACTGTTATTATGTGGTTAGAAGCCCACGATCCCGATGTAGGAACCTCCAGCCAGGTACGCTACAGCCTTGTGGACAGCGGCGACGGGAAGTTTGAAGTCGACAAACTCAGCGGCGCCGTTCGAATAGTCCAGAATCTGGATTATGAGAAAAAACAAGTGTACAACCTCGTGGCCAGGGCCAAGGACAAAGGCAAGCCGATTTCTTTATCCTCGACCTGTCACGTCGAGGTGGAGGTGGTGGACGTGAACGAGAATTTACATCGTCCGTGGTTCCCGTCGTTTGTGGATAAGGGATTTATCAAAGAGGACGTGCCGATCGGAACGTCGGTCATGAAAGTGACGGCTCAGGATGAGGACAAAGGAAGAGACGGGGAAATTCGCTACTCTATCCGGGATGGTTCGGGACTGGGGATCTTCGCCATCGATGAAGAATCTGGTGAGTTGTTTTGTTTTTGTTTTGCTTCTCCCTTATGGCTCCTCCAGGCTGAGATTGGACGTGAAATGTTTTTTGAGTGGTTTGTTATTCATCAATATTTCATGAAGCAGATTGCTCGTTCGCGGATCTGACCCGTGATGTAGGCAAATGTTGTTGGTATTGCAAAGCAAGAGCAAGGGTTTCATTTCAGAAATCGGGTGCATATGCAGTTGTGGCATCCGGACTTTGTTGAGACGCGATCTTTGGTTTTTCAATCATAAGGAGGGAGAATTGATGGCAGGAACAGATGGAGCAGCTGTCTTTCAGACCTGTCGTAAACATTCCAAACTAGTTGCTGAGCACCTCCCCCCCCTCCCATGTCGCTGCCAATCTACCACCCACAAACACTCTCGACCTCCTGCATTTCCCCTTCTTTTCTTATGTTCCTTCTGTTTCCTAACCAGCTTTAATCTGGTTTGGGTATCTGAGCCAGAAGCTTATTTTAAATCCTACACTATTAAAACCGGGTAAAGGAATCCATTGCAGTTTGGACCAAACCAATATTTCTGTTGCAAAATTCAAAACCTGACCTCATTAACGCCACACAAAGAATGTATTTATACCTCGCTCAGCTGGTCACTGTGAGCACCTGTGCAAAAAAAAAAAAAAAAAAGCTTAAAATAAGCTGTCTGGAATTCTAACGGTTTCTTGGCACACCACATTTTCTCATTTATGCCTTTAATATGCACTTCTGTCTTTTTTTCCCCCCTTCCTGAAAACGTGTTCCTGTTCTGCAGTATACATAATTAATGTACAAATGGGCCTGTGAAATTATCATAAATAAAACATTAGGGTTTTTTCTACATGTACCGCGCGACGTCCTTTTGAAAAAGTTCTTCTGAAAATCTCCATAAAATGTATTAAGTGCTCATTTAGATGAAGGTGGTGCAGGGCACTTCATTAAGGAGGGTAAATTAGACGTGGCTGTTAGGGGCGTCTGTGGGGAAATCTCGCTTTCAGCGGTGGCAAATTTAGCATGACAGGATGCGCTGCTGCTGCTCCCCCCCCCACCCCCCCACAGGACCATCTGCCTGTCATTGTGTTTGCCCAGTGTCGTGAAAATTGTTTTGCCTCGTTCAGTGGGAGGTTATCGATGATTCGTATCAGTGACCTGTGATACCCGTGATATCACCTAGCGGGTATGTCCTTCAGGACGCGTCAAGCCGTCCATCTGCCATCTTTTCAGATTACCCATGGTGTCCCAAAGTGGTGTATCAATGATTTCATTTATGTTGCTGTAATAGACCGTGGAGAAAGTGTCATGTCCCTCATACCTATTGACCATGGTCAGTCTTTACACTCGTTCTCTTTCAATCACCCGGCAACCAGTTTTTTTTTTCCCATACCTCTAATTTGAAGCCAACATCTCGGTCGTGATCTTTCTTGACTCGACAGACCTCTTCAGCCTGATATTTCCTCCCCAAGTTGGAAATAATTGCTCGGACGTAGCTGCCCGCTGACGGATCCCAGCTTGATATATTTAGCCCGCCATGACACCTGAGGAGCAGCCTCATCGGCACCGCCTTTTAACCCCGAAACGTTGCGGGTCATCCCCTACCTGACCTGGTTTTCTGCCCTCCGTGACCTCGGTAATCCGTAAGTGCCAGCAGGGGTGGAACTGTCGTGCACTAAGGTCCATTGTTAGGGATCGCGCCGAGGGCTGGTGGCAAAGTAAATATGCGCGAGCCAAGAACAGCTCCCTGTGGGACGCAGATTAGATGTGTGTGTGGGGGGGGAGAGAGAATGGAAAGGAAGTTACAGCCAATGGGTTTGCGATTAGATCGGTCTGAGCTGCTTGTGCTTTGGTATTTTAATGGTGTGTGTTGACGAGTAGTTGATGAACGTACTTATAGAGTAATAAAGGAATATAGCGCGTAGAGATACAATGCGAGCTCCAATTGTGTTGCAGCTTCCGGATGGCAAGTGTGACTCGTCGGACCGTTGATTGTTTTACTATAACAGCATGACACAGAGCGTGTTGTTCCTTATCGTGCTAAGTTATTTATCATTGTGCACACTGCTGACTGGTTAACGTAAAGTTTCGAATCTAATGGATCAGTCAGATTAAAGCTAAGTCCATTAGAACACAGCAAAGCAGAAAGGCACGATTTCCATCTGGGACTAGTTAAACATACTGCACCTTCTGGGCTCTGCGGCTTTTCCACCTCCCTACTTTATTTGCATGCGCGCTTCTCCCATCCAAAGGTGGGGGTATTTGAAGCATGGGGAGGGGGGAGGGACTGTGGAGCTCGCCGAAGAGGAATTTGCTTGGAAGCCGGAGCCTGCACAGTTTTCCTATTTTCCTGTCCAGCAGCCTAGTGTCTCGTTAATACCAGCTTCACATCTGTAGCTCTTTTCTTCGTTCTTTCCTCAGGGATGTGTGGCTATTTATATTTAGTCTGGCCATGTATGTATTTTAAAACTGAAAAAAAAAAGAAACATCTCGCCCTTTTTCCAAACCACGTAGGAGCCCGGGTGCGTTTTCCGAGGTTTCCTGCGTCAGGAAGAGCTTGAAATTTGGTCCCGGTAGACCTGAGATAACTTTAGCCCGGCTACAAAACCCCAAATTGTTACTCCCAGATTGCATCTGGCTCTTTTTATTTTTATTTTCGTCCTCCCAAAACGCTACTGGCGGCTGGAGGTGCTGGGAGATTTGCCCGAGTTCCTTCCATGTTTACCGTCGCCAGATTGCACAAACACGTCGAGCCTCGGTGAGACCTCTCCACGTGATCCGGGCTCGTTTGAGTTAAAGAATTGATTTCGCGTGCGTGTCGTTTCCTGAGTTAATTGAGGTCGCACGCACACGTCGCAGGATCGAGGTTTCGCCGCAAAGCCGCTTGATGTTTCCAGAGAAGCGCAATGAATCGGGTGCTTTTTTTTTTTTTTTTTTTACCGCTAAATGTCCTTGTGGCAAAGGAACAAGTCGAGGCTCTGAGGCACATGTTGCAAATCACAGCGGAGGCAGAGAGACTTGGTTTACAAAAGCCCAAAGGCTAAACCGCACTGCCGTGTCTGGAATCTGCAATATAAACCGTGCTAAGGCAAATCTGCATTACAAACTCGGCTAAGGCAAAGCAAAGCTGAGTGTCTTGTGCTTCTGTGGTGTTCGCCCAATGTCGGATCTGTTTAAGATCACCTATATTGCCTTTGTCTTGCGTACAAGGTGTAGAATTACGCCATTTACTGACCACTTCAGTTAATCGTACACATGAATCAATTGCGCTTAATGTATATACACTGAAGTCCAAGAAATAATAATACTTGATAGATTCCCCATGATTCATGGAGCTGTGGGAATATTCAGTATGTACTCAACCCCAGACGTCCTCCAGAACGCTCCACATTTCTGTTGTATTCTGACGACAGGGTGTCACATGTCGTCCCAGATGTCTTCATTAACCTTGAGATCTGGAGATTTAGGTGTGACTGACTAAACCCCAAACTCTGATGAGTGTCTCTCTAACCATAATCTGGTGTCTGTAGATGTCTCTGGTGGTTCATTGACTTGTTAGAAGAGGACATGAGTGGACATGAACTGGTGGAACTCCAAACACGTAGCGTTCACCTTTCTGAGATGTTTGTAGATGTTCCAGGGGTCCCATGGAATGCAAATGGACTTTACACCATTTTGGAGCCGCCACCACCACCACCACCAACCCCACCACCATGTTTTGCCTGAGCTCGTTTGTACACGGTTTTTTTTAGTTGATTAAAACCTGATTTTTTTTTTTTGGTGTAATGTTGAATTTTTTATGTTGTTTGGGAATCTGGTGCTAATTCCTCCGAGACGTTCCTTATTAATTAATTAATTCATGCTAGCTATGTACAGCATGTTAAATCATCTCCAAGCGCGTATCTGGATGGTAACGCAGCAACAGTTCGGTCTCGTTAAACACGTTCCCGAAAATTTCCTGTAAATCATCTGCAAATCTCCGACCGCCGGCTCGTTCTTGTTTTTTCTGTGCAAAAACGTACATTTACGACTCGGTTCTTCGCCATACGGGCGCTAATTGTGGCTCGGCTTCTTGGTATTGTGGTGTTGGAGAGGTATGAGGTTACCCGTTGTGTTTCATAATGAGAGAAAACATTCAACACCAGGCGACTCTTGGTTTAAAAGCGCAATTATGCAAAAAAGGTCAATTTTCTCAATTCATTACTGCTGCATTAACAAAAAACAAAAGGCGACCCTTGGAACCGGAGGTCGCACCGCTTTTTTTTTTTTTTTTTTTTGCTTTATTAAATGTGTTTTTCTGTTGAACGTGACCCCCGACTTGCCCCCTCTGTGCTTGTCAAAAAGCGTGCAGACCTGATAATGGCTCTGATTTGTATTTGTCCGAGCGTCTTGTTGTTTTGCTCTCGTCCGTGATAAAGTAAGTGGAAGGGTTAGGGAGCGAATAAAAGCTTCCTGAAGGGGACGGGGCGCTTTTGAAAAGACCGAAAAAGGACACGTGGTCCGGGATGAGTCATTAATCGAGTCTCTTCTGCTTCTGGTTTGTGGGTTTTAACACGACCTGGCCTTTTGCAGAGCAGCTAATGTATGCACTGGCCTTTTTCTCTGGCTCTGTGAAGGGGCCACCAATAGCTGGGCATGTCCCGACAAAGCACCGTAGTGTGTTCTTGTCATCTTTATCCGAGTCTGTCGGAGGTAGAAAAGTTCCCGGTGATAACAGATAACAGAAATATGTGTCTGCTGCTTTGCTTTTTCATGTTTTTTTTTTTTTTTTATTGCATGGAAAAGAAGTTGGAAAGAAAGGAGAGGAATCATGGGAAAAAAAGCAGTCGTTTCTCTCTCCTCTCTCGCTCTGTTCCTGTTCCTTTTCCCCCTCCGGAGGGTCACATGACCTCGACTCCACACAGTCTGTGCTTGGGCCACGTTGCCGAGGCGACGGCGCTCAGGAATGCGAAGGGAGCCGGAGATGATTGCAGGGTGCTAACGTTGGGAGCGCTTATTTTAGTCCTCGCGTAGGTGCTTCACTCAGGTTATGCTAATCAGCTTTAATGAGGGCTAATTGATTTGAAGTGCCAGAGTATGTGAGCTCGAGAAAGAAAAAAAAGTGGAGCGGAAAGTTTTTTTTTCCACCCGAAAGTTAACGGTTTTGTGGGGCCTGAGAAGAAATCCAGGGAGTTTAGATACCGTTTATTATCCGAGCATATTTTCTACTAATAAGACCCACTAGCTCTTAAACTGATACCCACAATCCTTCTGTACTCTTCAGGCCACGGTTCAGTGCTTGGCAATGAAAATCCCTATTATGGCTGATGGCACCCTGCCACCGGAGCTCATTCGCCCCTTTGATGTCACGGTCTCCGGATTGTAACGAGAATCGAATGTGAAGGAAGCAATGGCAGGAATAAACACGGCAAGCTTCGCAAAAAATAAAATAAAAAACATGATTCATCTTTCCGCAAAGTATTTGTGACTGCATGTCAGGGTTACCAGGAACCTGAGCTTCGAATCAAGAAAAATGCTGTGTCAGGTTTTTTTTATTACTTATTATTCTATTGCACCTTGATGGCTAGTCTTGAAGCCTGTTTTGCCTGTAAGTCTTGGCATGTTCATGTTTGAATCTTCTTTCCTGCTCGGCTGTGTTGATTTGGCTCGTCGCGGCCAGTCACAACACCGCCGGGCTGAGATTCGGTGCGGCTCGCTTCGCCTCGCCTCCAGACGACTGCTAAGTGTACAGTTGCACCGTTTGTAGTAATGCCGTATAAAGACGTAATTAGGAGCAGAGTCAACAGTTCCACATCTGGCTTTTGAACCGAGCGGCTTTCCTATTCCCTCTGTTTTATTGGCAAGCCACCCTTCCACCCCTGCCACAATTTAAAAACGCCTTTGATCCCTTCCACACAGAAATACTCCGAGGAGTGCCGGCTTATAAATAGAAAAGAGAGAGAGAGAGTGAGAAAGAGAGGGGGGGGGGAAGTGGGGCTTTCAAAATGTCAACCCAGCGCCCCTTTGAAAAATGTTCTCACTCCACCATCTTATCGCCGTTACCACGAGAACAGAGAACGAGACACTTTAGCCCGGACTATCACACTAATACTAGCGGTATTGCCTAGTGCTGAGGGCTGAGCGTCACCGGCCAGCTATTTCATGCTTCATAAAAATGTTGTGATAGCACGAGACAAGCCATTGTTATCGGTGCACGGGGTCCAGAACTGGGATCGGATTCTAGCCTTTAAATAGTCACGTCGATGCTGAAAAGGTCTGGCTCTCGTTAACACACCAGTTCCGAAAGGCCTCTGCAATAACATTAGCCAGGTTTGGACAATGAGCTCTGTCTGGTCGAGTCCCAATAGGACCTCTCGACTGGAAGTAACAGGCTAAAGTCGGCGGAAGAAACAGCAGGGGGGGTAAAAAGACGTGCTCTAATTGCACCATTCGCCTTCTCGGTCACTGAGGAACTTCCTCTTTATATACCCACACTTGTTTTTCTGTCCTACGCTTCAGGTTGACATACTTTAAGTTGTATAAATCCTTATGTGAAAGTGAAGTATTTGCCTTTAACCCGTCCCTGCAGTGAACACTAGGGGGCAGTGTATACACTTGCCCGAAGCAGGGGGGCAGCCCCAAACCACAGAGCCCGGGGAGCAGTCATGGGAGTTCCTCACCTCAGTCGTGTCTTGCCCTGGGTGGGGATCGAACCCGCGATCTTCCGGTCACAAGACCCGTTCCCTAAGCACTATGGCACCGCTGTCTTTGCGTTTGCTCAGTTTACGGCCTACGTCAATGCTTGTTGCTTTGCTAAAGCTGTTGTCGGTTAATAGAAGTTGAGGGTTGTTTCTTTGCCTCCTCCCAACCTCCTATTTTGGGATGACGAGATTAACGAGAGATGTAGAGCGAGACGCGTTGCTCTGCTTTGTTAAGCCAGCGAAATCATTCCGGTTCCTCCTTTATTCACACACCCGGTCATTTTCCCATGTGGCCAGCTGTTGCTGCCACTGCTTGCGCTTAGCAGCCACATCTGTCTACAGGAGACACAGCCGAGCGTGAAGCGGAAACGGGGCGGACGACTCCACTCCAGAGGTTTAGCTGCCCTATAATCGCCTGCGCAGGATGTTCGGGAAGATAAGATTGTACGAGGCGCATATTTGTTAAAGCCATCATCTAGCCGAGTTGATAAACACTTCCTCAATCCACAGTCGAGAGCTGATAACCTTGGCAGTGCCACATGGGAGGTTTACTTTTTTTTTATCTCCATGCCAAGAAGCATCCCTGTGCTACTCGAGCATTCGTCCTAATAATGGATTTCTATAAATTCTTATTGTATTTGCATGCAAGACGCATCTATTTTCCCTTCTGATAAGTCACCCGGCTGACAGTCGCCCTATTTTTCAAAGCATTCCCAGGGATTTTTATGTGGGTGTAAAGCAAAATTAGTGGCAGTGCAATTTCGGAGGCCTGTGCCGATACTCCAGAAAGTCTTCCCTAGCTGAGTCAAACACTGATAAATGTTTTACGCCATTAATCATGAACCGAGAAGGTATACCTTTTTATAGATGGTGCAAAACTCCGGGAATGGAGGCAGGGATGTGATTTAAGTCGAAGATATAGAAGGAAAGGGGGGACTGCGGCAAGATGAAGTTCGGCTTGGGTTACCCTCTGCTCGGGCTGAGGAATCCGAGCTATTCCCGTGGTGTTGAGAACGACTGAGGTGCACAGAGAGGCGGAAAAAAAAAAAAAGGACGGGAAAGTCTGCCGTAACCTCGTGACCCCCCGAGGCCTGAGAGCCTTCCGGAATGCAGGAAAGATGAGCTGGGAATTAACCAAGTGAGTTCAAAGCCAAAAGGTCCAACTTCTAACATGCGAGGCAGGGGGAATACACACGTAATCCGCATTAACTTCACATCTGTGCTACTTCTGAGCCATTGTCCACTGTGCCTTTACTTTATCCCCGACTCCAGCGCTTCATATGGAAGTAAAGTACCCTGTGGGTACCATCGAGGACCAGCCGACAAGGGGACCGGTGACTTTGAGGAGTGCGTTTTAGCTGGAACTAGAGTTGCTTTGCAGGCTTAAAGTTATCATTGCTTATTACATGATGTACCCTGCCAGAAAAAGGGATGATATTGCCTGGGATTTCACTCTTAACTGCTCACTATATGAAAATGAGAGCAAGAGGATAAACAGGATTCTGCATACCGTAATCCCCTTTTGACAACCCCGCTAATCTGTTTTTGGCTTCCTAATTTAGCAAGAGTGCCAGCTTTTTTGTGCACGGGCAATGTGATGCTCTGCAGCTGATGCTTCCACAGCATCGGTTTTCATTTTGGCCCGTGCACCATATGCTAGATCCGAGCAGAAAGCAGAGGGTTTGCGGCTCCCACCGGGGCGTAAAATCATGCTTCCGAAGGATCTCCCTTGTCCACTTTGCATTCCCACATTCCCGGCCTCAGACGTTCACGTCTTTTTTTTTTTTTCTTTTTTTTTTCCTCGAGCATAGTGGAGCCGAAGCCAGAACAGCTACTTGCAAGCTTTCGGCTTGGTGTGACTCGAGCGCGAGTGTGTGTCCTCGCAGGCAGCTTGAGCTTATTGTGAAAGTGCCACGAAGGCGCCAATCAGGGAGCTAATTAAAGTGGACAGACTCTCTTTATCTCACACACATACGTGAAAACTTGCTGTCAAACACACACACACACACACACTCACACACACACTCGCGAGGTCGGCCGGGTTGAAACCACTGCAAGCGGCTTCTTTCATTGTTCACTCAGAAGCTCAGGCGGCTGTGAAAATTCTTTCCCCAGGGCGAAAAATGGACAGACAAAAGAGTGACATGGAGATGGAAGGCGGAAAAAAGAAGGAGAGAGAGAGAGAGAGAGAGACCGGTTGGATTTCTCTGTCATGGTTTTTTGCACCCTAGGGGCAAATTTCATAACTTCCTGAACAGCCTTTCATTTAAAGGAGTGGCTCAGAACCTGGATTTTTCTGCTCTAAGGGAGAAAAAAATCGAAAAGAAACTCAATACTACAAACGCCATCAGTGCTAATGTTTTATTTGTTTTGTAATGAAGTTCTAATTCTGATCTTATTCTTATTCCTTACTTACTGGCTTAACATCTGGATTTTTATTTCGAGTTAAGGGATTAAATATACTCTGTATTTGGTTCAGGAATAAAGGAAAGAAAAAAAAAATATATGGTGCTTTTTTCCAGAAACAGGGATTATCAGTGTCAATTAAGCCCCAAAGATGAAGAGAGGCCAAAGCCTGATCAGAACAATAGCAGATTTAAGGAGATTAGCAGACTGTGAGCACTTCATCCTCACAGTCCTATATCACAAGCTAGTCACCTAGTTCATGTCCATGCACTTGTTACAGCTACAGACATGAAGAAATGCATTTGTCAAAATAACAACACACTGAAATGCCAGAAAAACAGTGCACTTCATGGCAACCCAGATGTGTTCAGTAACTTAAGTGGGAATGGCAAAACCCCAAACCCAGATGAGTGTTCCTCTAACCAAAATTTGGCGACAGCAATGGCGAAATGTTGGAAGAGGCCAACCGCATCAATGTACTCATAAATGGGTGTAACTGTCATGTTTGTAGATGTACCAGGGGTCCCATGAAACGCAAGTTGCTTTTAGCTAGATTTCTTGTTCCTATATGGCTGTTTGCTTTTATATATCTAGCTAGTTGGTTGCCTTTAGCTCGATGGCTAGTTGCTTTTACCTAGATGACCAGTTGCCTTTATTAAGCTCGATGGCTAATTTCTTGGACCTAAATGGCAAACCCAATACCATTATAGAGCCACCACCACCCAAACCCAATACCATTATAGAGCCACCACCACCCAAACCCAATACCATCATAGAGCCACCACCACCCAAACCCAATACCATTATAGAGCCACCACCACCACCCAAAACCAATACCATTATAGAGCCACCACCACCCAAACCCCATACCATGATAGAGCCACCACCACCCAAACCCAGTACCATTATAGAGCCACCACTACCCAAATCCCATACCATTATAGAGCCACCACCACCCAAACCCCATACCATTATAGAGCCACCACCACCCAAACCCCATACCATTATAGAGCCACCACTACCCAAACCCCATACCATTATAGAGCCACCACCACCCAAATCCCATACCATTATAGAGCCACCACTACCCAAATCCCATACCATTATAGAGCCACCACCACCCAACCCAAAAACATTATAGAGCCACCACCACCCAAATACCATACCATTATAGAGCCACCACCACCCAACCCAAAAACATTATAGAGCCACCACCACCCAAATCACATACCATTATAGAGCCACCACTACCCAAATCCCATACCATTATAGAGCCGCCACCACCACCCAAATCCCATACCATTATGGAGCCACCACCACCTAACATATTTTGCATAGGCTTGTCTGTACCAGTTTTTCTGGTACTTCGGTGTAAGCTATCAATCATCATCATTGCTAACAAGAAAATGCTGGAGGAAAAATGTACACAAAAAAAAAACTACTAGCATAAATACTGAAGTGCCAGAAAAACTGGTACAAAACTGTAAAAAAAAAACAAAAAAAAAAAACTCGTAGCTGGTGGTGGCTATATAATGCCATGGGCTTTGTTTATTTCATGAGATGAGAAGTATGGTGTTCACTGCTTACAGAATATTTCCACAGGCTCTTGGAGTCCATGCCCCGTGGCGGACCAACCAAGTATTAGACTGGCGCACAAGTTTTTCTAGCACCTACATGCTAACAGCATGCATTTTAGAAAGCACAAGATTTTCACACCTTTGTGCCGTTATTACTGAGCACCATGAGCACCCTATTGGCGAGTTTTACAGAACAAAGCTTTCTGTTAGCACGACCAATGATGACACAGCCGATTGAACTGCTAGCATGTGGTGTTAGCTGGCTAGCGAGGCTCTTTTTAGACACAGCAAAGATAATTTCCTTGCTTGATCCCTGACTAAACGTAGCACTACTGGAAGTATTAATGAGTTTTAGCATCAAGCTTACAGGCTTTTTTTTTTCAGTTTAAAAAAAAAATCGAACAGTTGTTTGATAAACGTGATAATGAACGTGCTAGTATTCCTGTGTATGTCTTGGGCATAATGCATATCACATGCTAGTCGAAACTGAAGATTCGTTTTTACTGTCAGAGCTGTTAATGGACCTTTTCTTTTTCCGACACGTCCCACACAAACCAACACAGTAGTGCTATGTAGTTAGTTGCTTTTATCTAGCTGGCTAGTTGCCTTTAGCGCGATGGCTAGTTGCTTTTAGCTAGATGGTTAATTTCTTGTTCCTAGATGGCTATTGGCTTTTATTTATCTACAGAGCTGTTTTATCTAGCTGGCTAGTTGCCTTTAGCTTGATGGCTAGTTGCTTTTATTTAGCTCGTTGGCTAATTTCTTGCACCTAAATGGCTAGTTGCTTGTATTTAGCTAGCTAGTTGCGTTTAGCTGGCCTGACCAGATTTCCTTGTTAAAACAAACAAAGCTGGTATTTTTTTTTTATCCTGTCAACATGCTACTTAGTGCAAATTAGCATAAAACAATGGCAGCAGTGGCTAGTTTCTAGTTTCTAGTGTAAACACAAAGCAAAAGCTGTTATA
>JAOVVF010000033.1:10365053-10377822 GCA_028565595.1 Duopalatinus emarginatus | reverse complement strand
CGTGTGTGTGCGCGTGTGTGTGCGCGTGTGTGTGCGCGTGTGTGTGCGCGTGTGTGTGTGTGTGTGTGTGTGTGTGTGTGTCTAGACAGAAAAGAACGCCTAAATAAAAGCCAATGAAAACGAGCCCCAAACCGAAACCTTTAATTCTTCTTTAATTCCATAACTGTGATTCGATGAGTCATTTACATGAGTCACTTAGAATTTAACCGTGAGTCATTTTTCATGTCCCACTTCTCCATCTTGTTTAGAGACGTCTTGTTCATCTGTTCGCTCGAACGAATCCATTCATATTCAGCCGATGCTTCATCCTGGTCACAATGACATCTGGGGTTGCTTTCATGTTCTTTTTTCTATTATTATTTCAAATGAATCTTTTGTGTCTACAGCACAACTGTCCTGCGGGCTGTTTGTATGTTGCGTTAGAGGGCTGAAGCGAAGGACTCGTGTCTTTCTGTCCTCTACAACACTGACAGAAAATAGCAAACATCGTGCACGTCTGAGCAAAATGGCAAGGAGTCGTTTAGGAGAGTCGAATCTGAATCAAATGATATGACTCACAATAAAAAGGCTATTTTCCGATCGCTGTTTGCATTTCATTTGCGTATCTTTCTCGACGTTGCCGCGTCTCTAACCCGGCCCGTTCGTCTCCCAGTTTCCAGCAATCTCCAGCTCTTGAATGAGTTCTGTACAGTGAAGTGCCAGAAAAACTGATACACCAGTCCAATACCTGTGTGATGAGGTGTAACTCATCACATGTAGAGTTAACCTGTCAGAGACGTATGTAGACATACCAGGCGTCCAATGGAATGCCATCTTAACAAACCCCGCCCTTAACAAACCCAAACCCCTATACCATTATGGAGCTCCCAATGTCCCAATGACTGGACATCCCAATGGCGCGTTCCAGTTTTTGTGGCGTGTCAGTGTATAGTTTGTCGAGACTGAACGAACGTTCACTCGTCCGTAGTTGCGGTTGTTTTCAGGTGCAGGTTTATTTACGTTGCTAGTCCGGTCACGAGTCAGAAGAAAGGCGTAGGTGATAATTACCGCAGATGAAAGACGCTACATAAATGATGACGGCGCAACAGAAACAAGTCAGTGATTCATAACGATCGAGTAATCCGCTTTTCTGCTTCGTAATAAGCAAAATCGTTAAACGGCCGTTTATTCTGGTTTCAGCACGTAATAATTATTTTCATCCTGACCATCTGGTGCATTAATAGTGAAAAACGTGATATAAAAAAGGGACCCTGGTGATTTGGGAACGGTTTCTCCGGCGGATGGGATAATCTGTGACGACAGATTTTTATTGTAAGAAAGAAACAGTACAGTATTTATTTTATTATTATTATTATTATTATTATTATTATTATAATACCTGATCCCCATCTCAGCGTTCCAGTCTGATTCTCCTGCATAAGTGTTTCCCAAATTCTTGGAAAAGAGCTCCGCATTCCTCGGATTGGACCTGCATCTCCTTGCAGGCATCGACAAGCCCTTGGGTTTTTTTTTTTTTCCCCCAGGCTTTTTTATCAGATACATATTTGTCTGTAAGTGCTGTACTTTCTGGGTCAGATCTGGCGGTGATAGCGGGATGTTTTGTCTCGCACTCGTACGCGCATCAGCCTAATCATCGTCTCTACCATCCCAGCCTCATCCTCCTCCAGCGTCGGCCTAATTGGAGCGAGTCTGTGTTCTGAAATTTGTTTTCATGTAATTGATGTTCTGTCTCGGTGTAATTACGAATCTGGAGCCGTGTTCGGACCGAGGGGCTGACTGAGCCACACACACACACACACACACACACGCGTGCTGGTTAGAACTAACTCAGCTAATTAATATTGTTGGAACTAACCAGATTAATTAATCGCGTAAGCAGCTTGGAAAACAGCGGCTTCCAATGAGGACAACACGTTACAGCGTTAATCGCCTTCCAGACCTAATGGTGTGTGACGGACCTGACGGAGGAGATGCTCACACACACCAAAATATCCGTATTTGGACTTCCAGTTCTCCATTTTGTGTTTTTTTTTTCCTGCTCCAGGGGCTCATTCTGTTCCTGAGATGCTTTATTTGGAAAGAAAAAACAAAGTCGTTGTGTGTGTGTATGTGTGTGTGTGTGTTAGTGCAGACTGCTTAGGTCTGCCATTATCCCAGACCAAATGGTTATTTTCAGAAACCGGTCTGAACCTCGTCCCTCAGTCATGAAGATACGTTCTGGGCTTTATGAAGAAAGTCCAAAGGTTTCTGCTCCGTTCTTGATCCTGAACAAGATGATGAATTTTTAGAACGTTTACGTGTTTTATTTGGTTTGTTCTCATGTCTCGATAGCTAAAACCTTATTTTTCAACACCCATATACACTGAAGAAACTGGTACACCAGTCTAGAACTTGGTAGGTCCCTCATGTAAGTGTAGGTCCTCACGGCAGGTCCCAGTCTTGGGTGGGAATGGCAAACGGCATCTCTTTGTGTGATGGTGGAGGTCAAACCTCAACTTCATACCATTATAGAGCCTCCATCATCCTATACGTGTGTATATATATATATATATATGTATATGTATATGTATGTATGTATATATAATGTATATGTGTGTAAGTGTTAATAGTCTTTATGACTTCTTTCAGATGGTTGTTAGTCTTTGTATTTGTTTTTTTTCTCGTTTTTTTAAAGTGCTGAGGACAACAAAAAAAAACACAACTTGCTCTCCGAAATTTAATAAAACCCCAAATAGCCGAGCGCTGCAAAAAAGCCGACTTTAATAGGACATATAGTTACGACAATATAAAAAGTTTTCAATCGTTTAGTCATACTGACCAGAAAACTTCTATAACTCGGTGTCCTGTTAAATTTTGCAGTTTGCAGCGCTCAGCTATTCTTTTATTTATTTATTTATTTATTTATTTATTTATTTGGATTTCATTCAGATTTTCGCTCTGGAGGTTTACAATCCCCGTGCTTATCTGCTCCTTCGATCAATAACACTCTATATATAACCCATTATTTCCTCTTCAACTACGATCAATTACATACTCGGTCCGGTTGCACGTCTAGAAAACATCTAGAATGAATCGGTTCATCTTCACCAAGTGCTCCATCATGTTCACCCCACACGTCTCGTATCTTTGCGTTTCCTATATCCGAGTCATTTAGCTGAGTCGACTCTTTGATGAGCTGAATCAAATGATGCAAGTCGTAGAAACGTTTTAAACAAAATGGCAAGGAGTCATTTCGGAGCTGAAAGAGTCGACTCTTTTTGGCGAGCTGAGTCATGAAAAAGAGTACTAACGTTTTTCCCATTACTATTATTTAAATTTTTTTTTAATTTATATTAAAAATTACCCCGAGTGCTGAAAACACCCAACAAGCATCTGTTACTCTTTAGAAAACATGGGTCGTCCAGACCAATTAGTACCAGTACAGTAACAGTAATCGTCGTAGGTATTAATGCGCCCTCGCGGGACACGACGGCAGGGAATCCGCCGTCAATCCGATGCTCTGAAGTGCGTAAAAACTTTTTCATCTCACCCACCGCGAGGTCTCACTTAGCAGTGTGTCTCTGTAAAATATCTGACAGCTAATCACCAGGGGCATTGGGCATCGCTTTCTTTCTGGCAGGCGGTTGAATTAACGAAAGCTTAGTCAAGAGAAGCTGAGAATGTGAGGTTTTTTTTTTTTTTTTTTGTCAGATCAATTCCAGCCACGGACATTTAACAAACGTTTTCAATTGGCCAATCCTCTTGAGACGGCATCGTGCAGACAGTCTATTATTGTCCCGTCGCTCAGTTTCTCAATTTGCTGCTCCCAGACATTGTTTCCTCTCTAATTGGAAATGTCCAATTTGACACCAGATGTCTTCTGGGTTTTGGGGTTATTTGACATAAGAGGGATCAAACGTACCAAAAAAAACCCCATTTTGGCAGAATTACACATTACGGGTCGGAAGTCTGAGTCCATTACCAAGAGTTGTTCATGTTTCCCCAGTTCTCAATGGACAGGAACTCGAGGACTTGTCTAATTACCAGGTGCTGGAGCAGAATCTGGGCATGAAGTGTGGTGATGTAGTAATCATGGACCATCAAAATATTATCCGTTCGTTTCTTTTATCTGTTCTACTCATGCTGAGGCGTATTAGGTCCCAGACTTGCACTAGGAAGACTACTTGATACAAAGGGAATGGTCCTGTGCCTGTGTCAATGATACCTCACACCATTAGTCAGGGGGACAGAGAATATGTCTTGCTCTTACCATTTGTAACCAATAATCAGACCTAAAGACAACTGTATCTTAAAGATGCATTCCCATTTGTCCCCTTTGTGGGGGTATTTTTTTGGTACCACTTTTTGAACTTCTAGTCCTAACCTTCCGTCTTGTCCTCTTCCTCAACAGATAACAGTAACCGATCAGGGGGTACCGGCCCGCTCCACCACAGTCCGCGTAATCGTTCAGGTACTAGACGAGAATGACAACCGGCCCGTCTTCATGGAGAAGGTCTACAAAATCAAGCTGCCGGAGCGGGAGAAGGTGGAGAAGGTGGAGAAGGAACGCTCGACGCGCAGAGAGCCCGTGTATCGAGTCATCGCTTCAGATCGTGACCATGGCGCCAATGCTGAGATCTCCTACAGCATCGAGGATGGAGATGAACAGGGGAAGTTCTTTATTGAACCCAAAACTGGGCTTGTGTCGTCCAAGAAGTTCTCCTCGGCTGGGGAATACGACATCCTCACGGTGAGACCTGGACATACCAGATAATTTAACGTAAAAAATATCCATTGATCGAGTGCTTTCAATTGTTTCACCGGAGACTCCTAAGGTGTTAGTGTAGATCCAGATTTGGTTTGGTCCAAATCTGGCCAAATATCGCATGGAATGATGGTACAGAAGAGGGTCGTATGTGGATGCTCAGCCTCCTTCAAACCACCACTGCTAGAAACTGCCCACAACTCAACCACAACCAAAGCCTAAAAATTGGTCCAGATATGTTTTGGGACATGTGGGCTATAGGAAGATTTTATACTCTGTGGGCCCCTTCCGGCTCAGATATAGTTTGCCAGTGCTGTCTAGTTGCCAGAAGTGGCCCACATCTCTAAGCTAGATGTGGAGTTTGTACCTGGTGGAAACTGGGTTGTAGGCTTACATATAGTTGATACTGGACTAAACAATGCACACTTTCCTAAGAGTATCACAGGTATTATTGTTACTTGATGTTTTCACCGTGCTCTCCTACCTTAATGCCACTGAGGCGTTCTGGGGATCGAGGCTTTGTTGTCTAGCACCTTCTTTTGTTCTCGCTTTTACATCAGACACACCTCCAATCTCGTTTACACTCCGCGAGCAGGTGTTCAGAGCCGAGCTGCGTCACGCCCGATGCCGTGTTTTGACAGTCGTCGTTTCGCGTCACTCGAATCTATTTGCAACGAATTTGAGTAAACAAGAACATGAGAAAAACAGCAAACCTTAATTAACTGATGTAAAATCGTGTCAGGAACAAGTGTCAGGAAGTGGAGGTTTGAGAAGTTGAAATACGCACAAACTGGCAACCAGGCTAATTTTTGTACCCTGGAAGTTTTTGTCCATTGTACAGAACTACAGGGTTACACTAGAATAGCAATTTATAATCTGCTCATCTAAGGGGTCCAGGCACTTGTCCAAGTCCAAGGTTCTTGGAAATCTCGTTAACGAATCCACCTCTGAACCACATGTTTCATAGATCAAAGCAGTGGACAATGGCCGTCCCCAGAAGGCATCCACCTGCCGCCTGCACATCGAGTGGATCCCCAAGCCGGAGCCGAGTGCCACGCCGCTGGCCTTCGACGAGAGCGTGTTTTCCTTCAGCGTCATGGAGAGCGACCCTGTCTCCCACATGGTCGGGGTCATCAGCATGGAGAACATGGACACATCCGTCTGGTTCGATATCACAGGTAGATATGGATTAAAACCTGTAACTTCTCCTAAAGCTCCAGCACCTTAGACCTACTAAACGTAAACCTACTCACCTCTGTTCTCATTCTTTTCTTTGCCTTTGTCTAACCGACTGACAATCTGTTGCTTTCTCTCTTTTCATGCTCCCTCTATACCTCCTCTTCTTCTCCTTTCACTCTTCTGCTTGGAAGAAAACGCCGAGCCGTGTGAGGCTTTTCACGTGGTGCAAGCCGCGTGCGACCTGAACTGCACAGCAGAAGGTATCCGTCGCAGGTCGCCATTAGATCTGTGATCATCGTGGTGTCGTGTGTGTTTTTGTGAAGCAATGAAAATGTTAAACCGGTACTGGAGGATGTGCTTAGCCTTGTAACTTCATGGCTTACACACAAGTGCTAGAAAAAACTGGTAAACTTGAAGGACTGCAGAAACACAATAGCTTGCGGAAATATCGGATACTCGGATGAGTGTTCCTCTAACCATAATTTGACGTGTTTTGTCCTTTTGGAGGACACCAATCCAATCAGATCTATGCACGACATGAACGGGTGAGTCCTGGTTTGAAAGGAACCATGTAGTATCAATCAAGTCCAAAAACTTTCTACAGCAAGTGACAGTTCATTCCACCACCTTGGTGCCAGAACAGAGAAGAGTCCTCAAGTTTGCCTCCTATGTGTCTTGGATGATGGTGGGTCAAGTCGGGCCGTACTTGAAGCATGTTGACCTCTAGGTGTGTGCCTGGCCTTAACCATCGCCATCAGGTAGGAGGACGCTGGACTGTTTTTGGCTTTGTAGGCCAGCATCAGGGAGACGTTTGGAGACGTACCAGGAGACCCATAAAACGGCTGCTAAACAAACCCTGTACCATTTAGATGTCTGTTGCCTTGTATACACACTGGCATACAGAGCTGATGACAGTTGACAATTCCTATGATATAGAAGCACAAACACTTCAGCAGCACAGGACCAGAGCAGGCTCTTCACATGAAACATCTTCATGTTCTGTATCCTGTGCTTAAACCAGTTCAGATTTATTTTTCCTGGAAATCGTGTTTCTAAAAAAAGACATGTTGCAAACATTATCTCGGAGAAGCTTCCACCGGGCATAAAAGCATTAGCATAAAAACAGTTCAGCTACTTAACCTCCTGGAGTTCTTTAGTGAATTATGAATGAGTATATTTAATATATTCTCCAAAACTGTTTTTTTAATGGGTGGGCAATCACCGTGAAAGAGTTTGAGTTTGAAGTCGCTAACGGTAAATGAAAGATGATTACACTGAAGCCCCAGAAAAAGTGGTACCTCAAGGACTCCTCGCCAGCTTATGAATAAATATTCTGTAGGACGGTCCACGGGGCCTTGCGGTTAAGGAACCCGTCTTGGGGCCAGAAGGTCCCACATTTGAGCCCCATAGCTGCCTTGGCTTGACTGCCAATTGTGCAAGGCACTCTCACTTTGAGGCAGCCGTGGCCTAGTGGTTAGGGAACTGGTCTGGGATAGACCGGAAGGTCCCAGGTTTGATCCCTGCACAGACATGACTGAGGTGCCCGTGAGCAAGGCACCTAATCCCCCCAACTGCTCCCCAGACGCCGTGGTTTGGTGCTGCCCCCCGCCCTGGGCAAGTGTGTTCACTGCCCCCTAGTGTTCACTGGTGTGTGTGTGTGTGTGTGTGAGTTTCACTGCACGGATGGGTCAAATGCTTAGGTCACATTCCTCTGTGTCCGACAGTAAATAGGCAAATAGTTCACTTTTACTTGCCAGAGACGTTTGTAAAGGTACCAGGGGTCCGACAGAATGTCAGTTAAACAAACCCCACACCGTTATGGAGCCACCACCATCCTGTGCATATCCGGACCTGTACCAGTTTTTTTTACACTTCAGTGTGTAAGCAGTATGGCTCAGGTTTACTCACTTAAAACATCTTCCAGAAGTAGTTAATTCTGGCTTAAGCTAATAGCTAATAGCTACAAAGATCCAGGTCTAGGTGGCTAATTAGGAATAGAGCAAAGCTAGCATACATCTTTGTTGTTTGGACATACAATGTAATAATATCGAACATGCAACCGGGAATAACATTCTAATCGTTAGCCATGTCTCAGAAACGTTCTTGATTTTAGTTTTGGTCGGCTTTGTTTAGCTAGCTAACTGTTAGCATTTAATGCCGTATTGTGTTAGTAGGTTAGTAGATTGTTTGTTTGTTTTGTTTTTGGCACATTGCGCTATTAAGATGGTAATAAAAGTACAATGTAACATATGTGTAATGTGTAATGCTAGCAAGAATTTACCTAGCTAGCTTGGATGTGCTGAAAATTCAAGCTAGCATGCTAATCTGTATGATAATTGTTAGCTGTTGTAGTATTTTGAGTGTTTTTGCCATTATTCTGACCTCGCAGTAGATGAGGAGGTGATTGACCAAATACAAAAAGTGTGTGTGTGTGTGTGTGTGTGTGTGTGTGTGTGAGAAAGGAATTTATGAAAACTAATACCACATGTAGCCTTTTTCCGTTATGCTAACAGAACCTGAGAGGGGGGAAAAAAGGTGTTTTTGCTAGGCTAAGCACAATAAAGCATTTTCATTGCGGAACACACTGGTTCCTCTGAACTCATCTCCATTATATTGGTGTGTTTTGGTGTATTTTTATATCCTGTACATCTCATTTCCTATTACCGTCATCACACATCACACGCTGATAAAGCCCGGGTTTAGGTGCCGATCTAAATTGGGAAATTCCCCATAGAAAATCAATCTCTGGCAAAATCCGGGCTTAATCAGGGTCTGGAAAAACGCTCCGTGGCGGCATTTCCCAGAGCCCTTTGCAGCCTCGTTGTGTTTTTCTAATGTGTTTGTTATCAGTGATCTTCGGAAGGCAAATCCTCAGTGTGGAGTTTTTCTAATTACCGTAGCTCTTTGAACGCTTAATTACAAGGCAGTGCGCGCATGCTATAAGAGTTCACAGGGACTGTGGATTTGAACCTCGGAGAAGGGATGTGCTGTCTAAAAATCACGTGCTGCTGTTAGTATATTAACAATAAAATAAAAGATAGACGTTTATTGCGATGGAAACGGGTTCGCAACAAACGTAAGGGTCGTTGGAGGTGTTTGAAGGTTCTGGTCTGATTTTCCGTACAGGCGGGAACTCGGACAGCCGGTTCGATGTGGGAAAAGCGAGCGGGACTCTGATGGTGGCACGGCCGCTGGACGCAGAGCAGAAATCCAGCTACAACCTGACGCTGGAGGCTACGGATGGCACAAACACCATCAGCACACAGGTGAGACAAAGTGGTGTTTACACAGAGGGAGTGGTTCTGTGTATGTGTGTGTGTCGAGTTGGAGTTGTGTTGGGAATGTTTAATGAAGCTGAAAGACAGACTGGATTCTTCAAAGTCAGCCTGTGTGTGTGTGTGTGTGTGTGTGTGTGTGTGTGTGCGCGTGCCCACCGAGACGTTCGCAGACAGTGGTCAGGTGATTCCAGAGCTCAGAAATTCCTCACATAGCCACATAGATTGGGCCAGATGCCAGGATTAGACTAGCTGCAGCAGAGTGGAATATGCTCTCCAAATGTTCTCCTAACATCCCCCAAAGTTTCCTTCTGTATAAGTTACACACACATTTATCCTGATCCCTGAAATTTGACTCATTCCACCAAAATGTTATGTTCCTCAAATGTTCCTCACGTAAAATCTTCTCCAAAAAATTCTACGTGTTCCCCATTCCCAGTTTACTGCTTGGAAGTGCTCCTGGGGCATGGACTCCACAATTCTGTTGTATTCTGAGGTGGAGGATCTCTGTGTTCCACAGCGCATCCCAGACGTGTTCAATAACGTTGAGATCTGGTGATTTAGGTGTGAATGACTAATCCCCAAACTCACACGAGTGTTCCTTTAACTATAATCTGGTGTCTCTAGACGTCTGTGGTGGTTCATTGTCCTGTTAGAAGAGGACAAACCCATCAGAATGAATGCAGACTTATATGTACCTGCTTTTCTAGTACAACATTCAGTGGGATTGTCCCAACATTCCAAAGACATTCCCAATCTGCTTTTCAAATTCTACCCGAATATGTTTTCCATGCGTTGGTTATTCTCAAGCATAGAAGTTCTAAACGCTCCTCTGATGTTCCTCTGTCAGTTCTTCCAATCTTTCGCTATGTTCTTTACAGGTTTCCTGAGTGCTCGAATGCACCGTCGACATTCTTCAAACATTCCTACAGATCCTCCTGGAATGTTTCTGATTTGTTCCCTCAAACTTTCTGTACTTTGTAGTCAAAGGTTCTTCCTCAGTTTATTCACCAGATGTTCCTAAGTGTTTCATAAACACACCCAGACCTAAACATTCCTCCTATTGTTGTCTTAACATTCCCGAAACATTCCCAAACTCTTCATTTTCTCCTAAACTGTTTTCTAAACTTTTCTTAATATCAATGTCTTTGCTTTACCCTGGGGCAAATGTTCCTCAGTTTGCTCTCCCGATTATGCTCCTAAATTTCCTTGTGTTTTCCGAACATCATCCCCTCCGAATACATTCCTTAAACACTTTTTCATAGAGTTTTTTTTTTTATCTTCTGTAAACGCTCTCCCAAGGCTTCTCAATCGTTTCCCAGATGTTTCTCCAGAGGTTGCCCTCTCGACGCTCTCATGCCGGAGCCGCCGGCCAGTTCTTTTGGCGAGGGCTTCTGGAATCTTCCGTTGTCTCATTCTTTAAGCATGCGAGAAGGACGTCTGGCTCTCTGCTCCAATAACTTTTATCTCTTTTCCTTTTGCTCCATCAGGATACCTTTCCTTTATCTACCACTAGAGAACCTGAAGAACTGGAGAACACTAACAATAACGTTCCTGTTCGGTCCTTGGCTTTGAGTGACATAACGCGTTTAGCCACATGGCTGCAGTGTATTAGTGTTAATCTGAGCGCTATTGTTGGAGACTCCGAGCCTTCACCCCAAATCAGTTACAGTCATCACACACACACAAACACACAGCGTGCTGACTTTAGCCGTCCCGCCGTTTAGCTTGTGTAAGACTGTCCTCAAGCTTTGTGTCCGGCTCCACTTTATCCGAAAAATATTCAGTTCACTGAGAATGCTCCAGATTTCCACTGGGAATACACAACCTAGAAAGATTATCATTCCATCATCACATAGGGATAAATTTGTGTCCTCTTAGGCTCTGTGTTGGATAGATAAAGATTTACCTGCTTCACTGAGACCAAAGTCAGAATCTTCTTCCGCCTTGTTTCCCAATTATTAACTGCTGATTTTTATTAGCCAGTAATTCTGTAATGTTTCATCAAGCATTCCAAAGCTTTTCTTAACCATTCCCAAACATTTACTTATCTTTTCCACCACGGTTTCCAAAACTTCCTGATAATATTTGGGAATGTACCCAAAACATCCCCGAATGTTCTTTCTTTTTTCCAAAGGTTCCCAAAAATGATTCCCAAAGTTTCCTTGTAACATTTTCTTAACTTTTCTTAAATCTTCCAAAAACATTTCCAAGTGTTCCTTCTAGCATTTACTTAACTTTTTCACCAGTGCCTCCAAAACATTTCCAAAAGTTCCTTTTAATATTTGAGTATGTACCCAAATGTTCCCCAAAACTTTCCCAAATGTTCCTGAAACATTCCCAAATGTTCCTTCTGACATTTACTAACCACCAGTGTTTCCAAAAACAGTCTAATATTTGGGAATGTACCCAAATATTCTTTCTTATGTTTACTCAAACCCCCCCCCCCCAAAAAAAAAAAAAAAAAAAAAACCATTCCCAAATGTCCATTCTGACATTTACTTAACGTTTTCACAAACATTCCCAAAGTTTCCTTCTAAGATTTTCCCCACTGTACCTGAAACATTCCCAAACTGTAGATCTAACTCATTAGCTTTGTAGCTAACTCTGTAGCTCTGTATCCCGCTAGCTGTACAAATTGCGAGTGTTTGTTGTGTAAAAAGCTTGGAGTCAAGTCTCAATCTCCTGTGACAGTTCAATGTCAGCACACGCTCATATCCGCATCACGCTCACGTAGTGACAGGGACGTCTGGGTCATGCTGTCTTTCCGATATTGATTGAGACGTTTGTTTGTGACGGCTTTGAAGCGCCATGCTTATTTTTTATTTGATTTTTTGTTCTAGTCATCTTTTGCTTTTCAACGCTCTGGCCTATAAGCTTCTTTTGTGCTCGCCGCACGTCCCTGTCAACACGTCCTGATATCTCACAAGCTGCTCAGCAGGTGTGTATTGCAAATAATGGCGCTTGCAGTAATGAAGAGCAGCGAACACCAGCTGGTAACCAAGGGGAAATGAAAGGCTTGATTAGAAGCACCCAAGCTTCTTTATTTTATATAAAAATATATAAAGGTTTTTGTCTGTCTGTGTGAAACTTGCCTAGAAACCACTCCATTTATTCAACTGTGGGCGGGACAAAATGTTGTAAAATAAAAATAATAAACAATAATAGAGAATTGATTGGTCATGTTTCACTACAACGCCCAATTATGTGTTTCCTTCTCCCCGCCCCTATATTATCATATTTCACTCACTGTTTCCCTTCACCCAATCATTATACACCTCTTCCTGTCACACACACATTCTCAGTTCTTCTCCTTTTCTCCTTTACCCAATGACATTTCACCTTTCAATCCTTATAATCAATCACATTTCACCTTTCAATCCTTATAATCAATCACATTTCACCTTCAATTCTTATAATCAATCACATTTCACCTTTCAATCCTTATAATCAATCACATTTCACCTTTCAGTCCTTGAAACCAATCACATTTTACCTTTCAATCCTTATAATCAATCACATTTCACCTTCAATTCTTATAATCAATCACATTTCACCTTTCAATCCTTAT
>JAOVVF010000033.1:10347453-10360806 GCA_028565595.1 Duopalatinus emarginatus | reverse complement strand
CTCAAGCTCTCTCTCTCTCTCTCACACACACACACACACACACACACACACACACTCAAGACACGCAAGCTCTCTCTCTCTCTCTCTCTCTCTCTCACACACACACACACACACACACTCAATCTCTCTCTCTCTCTCTATTTCTCAAGCTCTCTCAATCATTTTTGTCTGCTTTATAGTTTTACTCCTCCATTTTCCACTCACGTCTCTCTCTCTACTTCATTTCCTTACTCTCTCTCTCTCTGAGAGGAGGTCATGGCCTGATGGCATGTTGTTTAGTCCCTCACACACACACACACACACACACACACACACACACACACACACCTGAGGTCTTGTTGTCTGATGTCTCTGTATTACATTTCCCCTCACATTCACTTACACAGTCTTATAAAGCGTTAGCCACCACGCTAGTTTTTTTTCCGACTTCCCTGCTAGCTAACATCCGCTACAGCGTGTTACCCGTCATTATTATAACACACTGCTATTGAAAGAGCTAAGGACATTCAGTAACCGAGTCCTGGGCCGCTGGTTGGCGTGCTTTTGTTTTGTTTTGCTCCCTTCGTGACCAGGTTGCGCCATCAGCTCTGGGATAATTACGCCGTAGCCTCGGCTTTGACATTTAACTCCATTCAGCTGTTTCAGAAGCGTTAATGAAACACAGCCTTTTACATTATTGCACCCAGCGACTTTTTGGTATTTAGAGAAAGAAGATGTCAATCTGTAACATTTCCCCAATGCCACCCGCCCACATCTCATCTCGGGGTTAGATTGGATTTGAAATATCAAGCGTTTCTTCGCTCGGTTTAGCAGCAACGCTAAACAAAGTCTAATTGCTTTAGCCTGATTAGCAAGGCCTAATTGCGCTTTCTATTTTGGGCTAAATAGCGCACTAATATTAATTTGGCCCCATATTGTTAGCGTACTTGTAAGTTATTAAAATGTCATTGGTGAAGCCGCGATGCTAATAGGGAATGAGTTTGTTTGTAGCTCGGACCTTGGTGATTTGCATCGCGAAATGATCTTGAACGTCACGCCAGGACCAATCAGCTTTAACACGGACGCCTACACTAATAGTCTGGGCTAACCAAAAATATAGCTAGCCATGGGGATTTTTGGCTTCATGCCAACTGGCTAGCTAGCATAACATTTAGCTAAAACCGCACCACAGCGCGGGTGCCATTATTAGCCTATTCAGTAGCGGGAACGTGAAGTAGCCAGTTAGCAAGTAGCAAAGAGTGTATTCAGTGTATTTAGGTTGCTAATGATCTTACAGTAACTGCATACATTTGTCTTGCTAGCAGAAATTTAAAATAGCTCCTGTCAGAGATGTTTGTAGATGTAGCAGGGGTCCCATGGAATGCGAGATAAACAAACCCCACACCATTATACAGCTTCTGTAGATGTAACAAGTGACGTGCATGGGTACCAGTTTTCCTGGCACTAAGTTTACACTCTAGTGTAGCTAGCAGAGGTGCGCCGGCTAATTGATTCCTAACCAATATCAAAGCCGTTATCCATGACGAAAATCCATGACGCTAGGTAGCAAAAAAGTGTAATGCGCATTTAAGAAACCTACAACGAACATGACACGCTAAATCCCGTTTCTTCTTCCTCTCGTCAGGTCCTCATCAAAGTGATCGACACCAACAACCACCGGCCGCAGTTTTCCCAGCCGCGCTACGAGGTGACCGTGAGAGAGGACGCCGCGCCCGACACCGAGGTGCTACGCCTGAGCGCCACCGACCAGGACGAGAAGAACAAGCTGACGTTCACCTTGCTGAGCAGCACCGATCCGTTCAGCCTGCGCAAGTTCCGCCTGGACCCCGGAACCGGAGCCCTGTACACAGCCGAGGCGCTCGACCACGAGGCTATGCGTCAGCACACGCTCACCGTCATGGTACGAAAACGCATTGAAACATTTCCTGAAGCACATATACGCACAAGTGGTAGCGAGGTAAGAGGTAGTGAGGACACATGCCTGATTTGCAGCGGTTCAATGGTTGTGGGGATCAAATCGGGGACCTTCTGGTTCCCAGGCTAGTTCCTTAAGCACAATCCGACTAGTTTACATTCTTCTCTTTGTAGAAAGAGGCAGAGATGAGGAACACCGTGCACACTTAATTTTTTTCAATTAACACAGTGTTGCTGGCGCTGCGAAAGTGCTTTTTTTTAATCATGAAATACGAGGTTTTTTTGGTAGCTTTATTGCAGGAGGTTTAATTAGAGACGTATGAGGCTATTAGATTGAAATGAACTCCCAGACAGTTTGTAGTCCAAAAGTTCTGATTGATTTTGTTTGTTCTTAATTAGTACAATTTGTTTCTCATATTTGTGGAGCTGTAGATCGTTTGTACGTGTGTGTGTGTGAGTGTGTGTGCGCGAGTGTGTGTCGTGCGGCGGTGTTTATTTACTTGAATTGATTTGTCGTCATTATTCGAGATGTTGAGTCAGTCATGCGTCTCCTCACCTGATGTTCTCTCCTGGTTTGTTTGTCGCTCAGTTCTCGAGCCAGCCATGCGCATCTCTGAGAAATTAAAAGGAAAAAAAAGATCCTCGGGAGTGTTTGATGAGTTTCTCCCGTTGTTTTAACTACGTTATCGGAGATGGAAAAAAATTAGCCGTCAGCTTGTTTCGAACTCACATTCTGGATTTTTTTTTTTTTTTTTTGCTTTGATTGTTTTAACCCTTTGTCCCTTTTCCTCTCGTGTCTCCTAAGGTGCGAGACCAGGACATTCCAGTGAAGAGGAACCTTGTGCGAGTGATCGTCAGAGTGGAGGACGCCAACGATAACGCGCCATGGTTTTTCGGAGCGCCGTACGTGGCGCGCGTGTTCGAGTCGGCCGCCGTAGGCTCGTCCGTGCTGCAGCTCGCCGCCTTGGACAAGGACAAAGGACAAAACGCCGAGATTGTCTACAGTATCGAATCGGGTGAGTGGTAGATTTTAAACGTTTAAGTGAGCGTTCACAGCATTTGGCCACTTGGACTGCCAGAAAAACTGGTATACCAGTCTAATACTTGGTACGTCCTGGACGGGATGTAGGCAGCAAACACCATATTTCCTGCAGAATGGTCCACAACTGATTTCTGATGCGTGGCGTCCCAGATGTGTTTGATAATGTTAAGATCAGGTGACTGGGAAGGGCAAAACCCAACTCAACCCAAACTCAGATTTTTTCGCCTCTCTAGACGTGTGTTAGAAGAGGACAAACCCATCCACAACCGGTGTAACCCATGACACGTAGTGTTCACCTGTCAGAGACGTCTGGAGATGTACCAGGGGTCCCATGGAATGCCAGATATACAAACCTCACGCCATTATTTTACCAATTTATCTTCACCAATTTACCAATTTATCACCTTATTTATACAACTTATTTATTCAACCCGCGAGTCCAGCGTCTCAGCCGCTGATCTACAATCATACAGCGAGATATTCCGTGATACGTCACTAAACAAAAGAAGTACAGTTGGTTAAAAAAACCTGATTGGCACGTTTTGAGTTCAAATCCCTGTGAAACCCTCTGAACATCTTCAGGGACCCAGACACTCTGAACACTCAGAACCCATCTTCTTTTATGTTTGGGGTCTAAGACATAAACTTAAACCCTCGGAGATAAAAGTTAATAAAATTAAACAGCCACGGGAGCCCCGACGCTGCAGCTGTTTTTGTCTCTCGCTCCTTTGCCAAGCTGTAAAATAAAAGAAGAATAAAAGAGCTGTGGAGAGCTACAGGGGTTCGATCCGCCAACGCCGACGAGTTCCGGTTTTCAAAACAACTTTACCTTACAGCTCTGGAGACTCCTTCTATAATGGTTAAACAAAACATGTCTGTTTATACTGAAGTGCAAGAATAACTGGAACAGACCAGGCTGTCTGGTGGTGGCACCATAATGGTGTGGGGTTTGTTTGGCTGGCCTTCCATGGGACCCCTGGTACATCTACAAACGTCTGTGACAGGTGAACACTGTGTGGCTCCTTTCGGACACCTGGTCATTGAAAGCATCCATTCTGACAGGTTCTGATCGGTTTTCCAACAAGATGATGCGACGCGACACAGGTCTAGAGACACCAAATAATGGTTTGAGGAGCGCTCATCTGAGTTTGGGGTTTAGCCATTACAGTCTAAGCCACCAGATCCGAACACATCTGGGATGCAACATAGCGCACTGTAGTGTTTAAGGAACCGGTCTCATGACCTGGAGGTTCTGGGTTCGATCCCCACACAGGGCAAGAGGACATGACTGAGGTGCCCTTGAGCAAGGCACCCAACTCCCCAGGCGCCGTGGTTTGGGGCTGCCTTCCTCTCTGGGCAAATATGTACACTGCCCCCTAGTGTTCACTGGTGTGTGTGTGTGTGTGTGTGTTTCACTGCACGGACGGTAGGCAAATAGTTCACTTTCACTTAAAATTGCGGACCATTCTGCAAGAGGTATGGTGCTCATTGCCTATAAAATATTTCTGCAAGCTTGTGAAGTCCTACCAAGTATTTGACTGCTGTACCAGTTTTTTCTTGCACTTCAGCTTACGTGACAGCATGACCTTTGTCCAAGTATCTGTGAACGAGCGGTCGTCGCGGAAACGTATCAGAAAGCGTGATTTGTCCGTCCGAGCTGTCGATATTAAACAATACCACCAGAAATCTGTTCTGGAGCGGTCATGTGATCCATAAAGCATACTCAACATCTAATCCAGATGTTTCTGAGACATACTGAGAGCCCCTTTTATCAGTTCTGTTTACAGAGAGAATTTACGCATCGCGTCTAATGCGCAGCAGTAAAATAGTTACTGTGGAAAAAAAAAATCCCGGTTTTTATTGCAGGTAATAATGGACTAGCGCTGTACGTCTACTTTAAAACAGGTGGCGTCGTTTAAAGCGCTTCAGGCGGCGGCCTGGACGAGGATGCCGGGTTTACGTCCTGGGCACTCGCGCTTTTACAGGCTTCAAATTCCGCACGTGTGAATTTCGCGTCGACACATGAAAAGGGTCGGAGAGTACGAGGTGACGTGCTTCGACAGACCCGAGCGGTAGGCAGAGCATTCCTGTCATGTCGCCCACGTTTTTTTTTTCCCCTTTGTGTCTCCGTCCATAAAGAGCAGAGATGAAAGTGAGACAGTTTATGTGTCCCGTCCAACGCTCTCCATCTCGCCAGCCTCTCGGTCGTGAATGGTGCGTTTGAAAGCGAGAAGACGTCATGTAGAGAGATGGAAAAAGACAGTAGAGAAGGGTGGGTGGGGGAAAGAGAGAGAGGGAGAAAGAAAGAAAGAAAGAGATCCAGAGGAATGAAAGAGGATTGTGAAGCACGCAGTAGGCTGGTGGTTTCCTCCCTGTTTCATTTCCCATTATTGTTGTCTTAATAAACAGCTTGTGTTTGGACAGCAGAGCGGGGACGGTTCTCTGCCATGTTGAGAACGCACATTTTTGAAGCGCTTCGCATGACTTGAACTAACTGGAGTGTAAAGTCCAGACAGTCAGCACTACCCGTGGACCGCACACTCCTTGTGTGTCATGTCAAAGTGATTTTTTTTTTTTTAATGGAGCTAAAGGTTAGTAGCAAAAAGGTCATATTTAACAGAGCACTAATAACTGTAACTGTAACAAACTGGCGTCTTCGAACAGGACAATGCTCCAGCAGTAGAGTAACACTCATCTTAGTTTTTTGCAACACGTCTGGGATGCCTAGCAACGCTGGCGTTACACCAGTCTAATATTTGTTTGGTCCTCCACGGGGCATGAACTTAAACAACATGCCCCCTACAAAACAGTCCACAATTCTGTTGTATTCATATGAAGGTGAATTAAGATCTCGGTGTTCCACAGCGCATCACATGACCTCCCAGACGTGTCTGAATGACTAAACCCCAGACTCAGATGAGTGCTCCTCTAACCATAATCTGGTGTCTCTAGACGTCTGTGGTGGTGCGTTGTCCTGTTAGGAGAGGACAAACCCATCAGAATGAATGTAGGACTCCATGCAGGGTCCAATGGAATACAAGCTAAACAATCTCCATACCATTTGTTTTTCTGACACTTTAGTGTAGTTTCCTGAAACAGTAAAAGAAATCAATACTTTAGCCAAGCATGCTAATAATCAACATTTTTTTTCTTGCAGGAAATGTGGCGAATTCATTCACCATTGATCCTGTCCTCGGGACCATCACTGTGGCGAAAGAGTTGGACCGAAGCAACAACAATCACTTTGAGCTAACAGTCAAAGCTACAGACAGAGGAACTCCGCCCCTGAGCGCTACAGCGACCGTCGACGTCACTGTTACAGTCTCGGACAACGCTGTGCCGAAATTCACAGAGAAGGAGTTTTCTGCCGAGATCAGCGAAACTGTACTTCCTGGAACTTTTGTAAGTCTGGTTACAGCCACCAGCCAGTCATCGGTTTTCTACCAAATCAAGGAAGGAAATGTGAACGGAGCGTTTGACATTAATCCCAACTCCGGAGTTGTCGTGACTCAGAGGTCTCTGGATTATGAAACCGTTCCGTTGTATACGCTAACCATTCAGGGTTCCAACATGGCTGGCCAAGCCAGCAATTCTACACTTGTGATTCACCTGAAGGATGAAAACGATAATGTTCCAGTTTTCATCCAGGATGAGTTCACTGGGATAGTTAGTGAGTCGTCTCCTGTGAAAAGTGTGGTGCTCACCAAAGATAGCACTCCTTTAGTCATCCGGGCTCTAGACATGGACCGTGATGCTAATGCTAGGCTAGTTTACCAAATTGTGGAACCGTTCGCACACAATTACTTTGCCATTGATTCTAGCACTGGAGCCATAAGAACCACTACCGAGTTGGATTACGAACAGAAATCTGTTTTCCGGTTCACAGTTCAAGTACACGACATGGGAATCCCGCGTCACTTTGCCGAAAAGGCTGCCAACGTGACCATCGAAGTCATAGATGTCAATGACTGTCCGCCGCAGTTTAGCCAGGACCTGTATGAGGCAGCAGTTCTAGTGCCTACTTACAAAGGTGTCAAAGTCATCACAGTCAATGCGACCGATGCAGACTCGGGACCTAACGCCAGACTCCTCTACTCCATTGCAGAGGGCAACATCGGAGACAAGTTCAAAATTGACCCACTTACAGGGGTCATCACTATTCAAAATGTCACCCAGTTAAGAAGCAGGTATGAGCTGAAGGCTCGGGTGTCCGATGGCAGGTTTTCCAAAATGGCGTCGGTGAAGATCAGCATTCGGGAGAATAAAGCCAGCAGTCTGAAGTTCACTCAGAACTCCTACAAGGCTTCTGTACAGGAGAACTCATTGGAAAAGAAAACCCTGGCTGTCATCGCGGCTGTGGGGAACCAAGTGAACGAGCCTCTGTTTTACACCATTATAAACCCGGATAAAAGATTTGAGATCAGCCGGACTTCTGGCGTCCTCTCGTCGACTGGTATACCCTTTGACCGGGAGGAGCAGGACGCTTATGACATCGTAGTAGAAGTGACCGGAGACGACAAATTGTCTGGCGTGGCTCACATTATTGTAACGGTAACCATCGAGGACGTCAATGACAACCCACCAATGTTTGTCAATCTGCCTTACCACGCGCTGGTTCAGAAGGACGCTGAGGTGGGCCAAGTCGTTAGACAAGTGACCGCCATGGATTCAGACACAGGAAACAATGCTGATATAAGATATCATCTACAGGAACTGAACGAATACATCCAGATTAGCGCCAGTGGTGAACTTTCACTGAAGAAGGCATTTGAGATGGACTCGATAGACTCAGAGTTTGTGGTCAAGGTCGTTGCCACGGACAGTGGTGAACCAGCATTGTCTGCGACTGTTGAAGTGCCTATAACTGTAGTAGATAAAGCCATACCTGTGTTCGAAAAACCCTTCTACAGCCTAGAGATACCTGAAAACGTACAGCTACACAGTCCCATCATCCATGTACAGGCCAGCAATTCAGAAGGCCCAAAGGTAGTGTACACCATCACAGAGGGAGATCCTTACAATCAGTTCTACATCAACTTCAACACAGGTGTCATACAAGTAGTACAGCCTCTCGATTTCGAGACGCACCCTGCGTATAAACTAAGCGTGAGAGCCACAGATTCGCTGACTGGTGCTAAAGCTGACGTCTTCGTTGACATAATCTTAGAGGATGTGAATGACAACCCGCCTGTGTTCCTGGCCAAGTCTTATAACGCAAGCCTTTCTGAAGCCTCTGTCATCGGGACCGCTGTAGTGCAGGTATCTGCTGTTGACGCCGACACCGGTAACAATAAACTTCTGTTCTACCAAATAGCCAGCAATGATAAAAGCTCAGAGTATTTCACTATCGACCGTGACACCGGTACGATCTGGACGGCACGCATGCTAGACCACGAGGAGGAAACGCAGCACGCGCTGACAGTCCGAGCTGTCGACGGAGGAGTTCCAGCGCTTTCCAGTGAAGTCACCGTGGTGATTGACGTGATAGATCTTAACGACAACGCTCCTGATTTCTCGCAGAAGGTTTACGAGGCAGCTGTCAGCGAGCTGGCTCCCCGTGGCCATTTCGTCATGCAGGTTCAGGCTTCGGATGCCGACAGCTCTGATAGTTCGAAACTCGAGTTTTCGATCTTGTCAGGAAACGAGGAGCAGAACTTTGTCATCAACAAAAAATCTGGAGCCGTCGTGATTTCCAATCACAGGAAGCCACACATGGAGCCGCTGTATAACCTTAATGTTTCCGTGTCTGACGGTGTGTTCAGGAATTCTGCCCTTGTGAAAGTCACAGTTAATGGTGCGAACTTCCACAGTCCTTCTTTCCCACAAGTTGACTATATAGTAGAGCTTCTGGAAAACTCTCCGGTCGGAACATTAGTGGCAGAGGCTCCGGCATCGGACGAAGACGCAGACATATACGGACGAGTCACCTACCACATTATCAATGACGTCGCTAAAGATAAATTTTCCGTAAATGAGGATGGTGAAATTTTCACCTTGGAGAGCCTTGATCGCGAAAAGGCTCTGGAGAAAATCATACATATCTTCTTGATGGCGAAAGATGGTGGCGGCAAAGTGGGTTTCTGCACTATCAACGTGATCCTAACTGACGTTAACGATAACTCCCCACAGTTCAGAGCTGCAGAATACAAAGTCAACATAGGATCAGACGTACCCAGAGGAACCGTGGTGGTAAAAATTGCTGCTTCGGACATGGATGAAGGCAGCAATGCCGACATAACCTACAGTATCGAAGCTGACACCGAAAATGTATCTGAGAATTTCGAGATCCACCCACTCACTGGGGTCATCGTGACTAAAGAGAGTCTTATTGGGTTAGAAAACGAGTTCTATGCCTTCCTTATACGTGCAAAGGATGGTGGTAACCCATCAAGATCCTCTGTTGTCCCTGTCTATGTTAGAGTACTTGCCCCAGAGGTCAAAGTGCCAAAGTTTATAGAACCATACTACAGGTTCGCCATCGAAGAAGATCGTCCTCTTGGCTCGCAAATAGATGTGATTCCAGCCGAGAGCGACCAGCCAGTGTCCTACAGTCTGGTAAAAGGTAACACCCTCGAGAGCAACAAAGACGAGGTTTTTGAGATTGATCGCGAGACAGGAGCTCTGAAGCTGGTAAAGGTACTGGACCATGAGAGCACCAAGTGGTATCAGTTCACTGTCCAAGCGCAAAGTGACCATGAAGGAAATGAGGTCATGTCTTCTGTGGATGTCAACATCCAGGTCAAAGACGTAAATGATAATCGCCCCTTCTTTGAGTCAGACCCTTATAAAGCCGTTGTGGTTGAGAATCTCCCCGGAGGCACCTCGGTGATACAGGTGAAAGCAATGGATCTTGACTCGAGTACCAACGGCCAGGTGAGCTACAGTCTGGATCCCATCCAGGATTCAGCAAACGTAGCAGAACTGTTTGCTGTCAATAGTGAAACGGGCTGGGTGACCACGCTGAAGGAGCTGGACCGCGAGCTGAGAGACAAGTACTCCGTCTCTGTCCTGGCCACCGACCGCGGAGACAAGGTACAGCTTACCGCGAGCACCAAAGTGGAAGTCGCGGTCGCCGACGTGAACGACAACCCGCCAAGATTCACGGCAGAGATCTACAAAGGCACAGTGAGTGAAGACGACCCTCCTGGTGGAGTGATTGCCATCCTCAGCACCACCGACGCCGACTCCGAGGACCGCAACAAAAAAGTCGAGTACTTCATTACAGGTATGCAAAATCCCAGTTGTCTGTAAACATTTCTTACAGAAACCGCTAATTTGGAATATTGCTAATCTGCGAGCACTCAATTATCCTGCACTAATAACAGCTTATCAGTGCCAAGCCACTTAAATCAGCCAGTATAAAGATACCATCTGCTTGCTCAAATATTCTCCCTGTTCAATCTGTAAACAAGTTTCAAATTACCAGCCTAAATATTTAGGTCAGTAGAAAAAGTCTTGCTTGTGTAATTATTCCAGTAACTCTTCGGAATTGGCTGGGGAGACCGGCAGGCTCTGGTGTTAATTAGCTGGTGTGAAAAACTGAATATCCCAAGATCTTAGAAATGAGGTTGTGATGAGCGTCTGCTCGCGTCTTGCCAACCTTTGTTATGGTCCACTTTGCAGGACCTCTGATTACGGTTGAAAGATTGTAGCATCTCACTCATTGGTACACTGGTGATATTTTTGTTAGGGTGCTTTCGCAATTCCGTTAGTCGACCAGGGCAAGAAACGGACACTTTGGGATTGTTTGTTGTTGGGTTTGGTCCTGTAATGCACACATTTACACAAACCAGAAACCAAAAAGAACGTCAGTGAGGGGAATGCAGACCTCCAAACGTCCAAAAGTAAAAGTAACTAATTGCCTACTATGCTTGCAACTGTCATTGTGAACGTCAGAAGCAACGTTCCCTTCAAGATACAAGGTGGACCTACCGAGGTTGCGGATGGTGCAACAACTTGGAGGTTACAGACTGTGACCTGTGACTGTAAGAGCTGAATGCAGCCCTGTGCAATAGGTTAATGACTTGTTCTTCGTGGCTCTTTAAAGGTGGTGACCCCCTGGGACAGTTTGGTGTAGAGCACACACAGGGCGAGTGGAAGGTGTTGGTGCGAAAGCCGTTAGACAGGGAGGAGACGGACAATTACCACCTCAACGTCACGGCGACGGACGGCACCTTCAGCGCCCGGGCAGTGGTGGAGGTCAAAGTGTTGGACGCCAACGACAACAGTCCGGTTTGTGAAAAGGTAAGACGTCTGACTGCTTATCCGGGGTGTTCAGACTGCTGGGGGAATGAGTAAGCCAGGTTCTGCAGAGGTAACTGAATCCGTCCCGGTGATCCAGGGTGAATTTTTAGGAACATTTGAGAAGGTGTTAGTGTTTATGTGTAGGTAAGTAAAAACAGCCTGTAGAGTTGAGTTGGGAGGAAGTTTGTCCACTTCATTCGATTTCAGAAGTAAGTGAGGAGACGGCGAGAGAGTAATTTGAGAGGAATAGAATGGATTTCACTGATCCGTGATTTCCTCAGTGTCCTCGTGTGAAACGTCGAGTTTAAAAGATAAACAGCGTCATTCTGCATCGGTGAGAGCTTCAAGGGTTGTTTTTAGGCTGTAACACGCCTCAATTGTGTTTGAATTGCTCCCTGAATTATTTTTATTTTTTCTACGGTTAGACTGTTTTGAATATGCTAACCCTCCATCTCTCTATCGCTCTCTCTCTCTTTTTCTCTCACTCTCTCTCTCCTTCTCTCTTTCTCTTCCTCGCTCTCTCTCCTTTTCTTTTTCTCTCTCTCTCTTCTTTTCTTTCTTTCTCTCTCTCTCTCTCTCTCTCTCTGTTGGTCTTTCTCTCTCACTCTCTATCTCTCCTTTTCTCTCTCTCTCTCTCTCTCTCGCTCTCTTCTTTTCACTTTGTTTGTCTCGCTCTTTTTTTCTCTCACTTTCTCTTTCTCTCACTCTTTTTCTTTCTCTCTCTCTCACACTATCCCTTTTCTCTCTCTCTTTTTGGTCTTTCTCTCCCACTCTCCCTTTCTCTCTCCCTCACTCTTTCTCTCTCTCTTCTTTTCACTTTGTTTGTCTCTCTCGCTCTTTTTTTCTCTCTCTCTTTCTCTTTCTCACTCTTTTTCTCTCTCTCTCTTTCTCTCTCTCTCACACTATCCTTTTTCTCTCTCTCTCTTTGGTCTTTCTCTCCCACTCTCTCTTTCTCTCTCCCTCACTCTTTCTCTCTCTCTCTTCTTTTCTCTTTGTTTGTCTCTCTTATGCTCTCTTTTCTCTCTCTCACTTTCTCTTTCTCTCACTCTTTTTCTCTCTCTCTCTCTCTTTGTCTCACACTCTATCCTTTCTCTCTCTCTCTCTGTTGGTCTTTCTCTCTTACGCTCTTTTTTCTCTCTCACTTTCTCTCACTCTTTTTCTCTCTCTTTCTCTCTCTCTCACACTCTATCCTTTCTCTCTCTCTCTCTCTCTCTCTCTCTCTGTTGGTCATTCTATCTCACTCTCTCTCTCCCTCACTCTCTCTCTCACTCTTTCTCTCTCTCTCTCTCTCTATCTTTCTAATCTCTTCCAATGTTCTTTTGCTTTATTATTATTTTTTTGATCCACCCACACCTATTTTGTTTCTGTTGTTCTATATTGTAACACTTTGTCCTCATTACCCGGCCCCGTCTCCAGGCTCTGTACGCGGTGCGAGTCCCGGAGGACGCCGTATCCGGACGTTATGTCCTCCAGGTATCTGCGACGGACGCAGACATCCGCTCCAACGCTCACATCAACTACCAGCTCTCGGGCGACGGAGCCGAACACTTCAGTATCGACCCTGAAACAGGTACACTGTAGTGTGTGTGTGTGTGTGTGTGTGTGTGTGTGTGTGAGTGAATGAGTTTCATTGTACTAGCATGTGAAATAATGTCAGTACATATGCAGCCAAGTGGCGTCTCTCTTTCTCTCTCTCTCGGTGTGTGTGTGTGTGTGTGTGTGTGTGTGTGTGTGTGTGTGTGTGTGTGTTCAGACGCTTCTGTATCAGTGTCATGGCTCATAGAAGCTGACGCTCTGCCTTGTTTTGCCTGTCTCAGTGCTCCCTAAGTTATTCACACACACACACACACACACACACACACACACACACACACACACAGACGTAAGGCTACAGTGTCAAGGCTTCAGCTCTGTAGACAAGGCCAGTTACACACACACACACACACTCCCCTTCAGGGTCCCATCTTTTAATCCAAATGACATACTTGCAAAAGTATAATCCCAATAGTCTTTCTGTCTTTCTCACACACACACACACACATTAGACTCCTTGCATTAGTTCTGTGTAGTTTCATTCCACATTTTAACCAAGCAGACAGTGGACAGGGAAAATTAATCACTCACACACACACACACACACACACACACACACA
>JAOVVF010000033.1:10331534-10344885 GCA_028565595.1 Duopalatinus emarginatus | reverse complement strand
GGGTGTGTGTGTGTGTGTGTGTGTGTGTGTGTGTGTCGGTGGGTTTCTGACCCAAGCTGCTCTGTGTGTGTGTGTGTGTGTGTGTGTGTGTGTGTCTCTGTGTGTTTCTGACCTGAGCTGCTCTGTGTGTGTGTGTGTGTGTGTGTTTCTGACCCGAGCCGCTCTGTGTGTGTTTGTTCCCTGCAGGTGAGCTGAAGACGTTCAGTGCTCTGGATTATGAGGATGAGGTGATGTACAGGATGAAGGTGCGTGCTGTGGATGGAGGTGGGCGGTACTGTGAGGCCGAGGTGGAGGTGACGGTGGAGGATGTGAACGATAACGCGCCGCGCTTCACCGCCGACCCCTTCGTCATCACCGTGTTCGAGAATACAGAGATACACACACCTGTCGCACGGCTGCAGGCCACCGACCTCGACACCGGTGAGTCACGGGCACTTTATACAGCACAAACAAACATCAACAACGAGTGTGTGTGTGTGTGTGTGTGTGTGTGAGTAATTGTGATGTGTGAGGGCACGTAAATGTGTGTCTGTGGGTTCGTGCATATGTGTGTGTGAGTGTGTGGGATGATGCATGTGTGTGTGTATAGGTAAGGATGTACGGATGTGTGTGTAGATGGGGGTTGCGTTTGTATGAAGTGTGTGTGGATGCATGTGTATGTTCAAGAGTGTGTGTGTGTGTGTCTGTGTGTGTGTGTGTTTCGTGTGTGTGGGTTTGAGAGTATGCATGTGTGTATGTGGCTTTGTGCGTAGGTGTGTGTGGGGGGCGCGGGTGCTTGGGTGTGTGTTCGTGTTTGTGTGTGTGTGTATGCACAGGTGTCTGTATGTGTGGGTGGGTGGGTGAAAGTGTGTGAGTGTGTGTGCAGATGTGTGTATATAGTTTGGAAAAGTTTGTGTGTGTGGTTTTGTTCAGGTGTGTGTGTGTGTGTTTGTGTGGGTATGCATGTAATTGTAACAGACGTGTATGATAGACACATTTGTAATGGTCACGTGTGTAACATGGACATGTGTATGATAGGCATGTTTATAACAGACACGTTTCTAATGGACACATTGATAATAGACACATGTGAAATAGTCATATTTGTTATAGTCACGTGTGTAACAGACATGTGCATGATAGACACGTTTATAAAAGACATGTGTATAACAGACACTTATAACAGACACGTTTATAATGGACAGTTTGATAATAGACACGTGAATAATAGACACAATTTTTTATTGAACATGTGTGTAATGGACACGTGTTTAACAGACACGTGCATGATAGACACACGTATAATAGACACGTTTGTAATGAACATGTTTGTAATAGACACGTGTAATGGACACGTTTGTAATGAACATGTTTATAATGGACACGTGTGTAACAGTCACGTGTATGATAGACACATTTATAATGGACAGTTTGATAATAGACACGTTTGTAACAGACACGTTTGTAACAGACACGTGCATGATAGACACGTGTATAATATACACGTTTGTAATAGAGACATTTGTAATGGACACTGTATAACAGATAGACACACGTATAATAGACACGTTTGTAATGAACATGTTTATAATGGACACGTGTGTAACAGTCACGTGTATAATTGACACGTTTATAATGGACACGAGATCGTAGCGCAGTGCAGCTTGGCAGTGAGGTCGGTGTTCCAGAGACGAGCACATGGCCGAATTCTCACCCAGTGGTTTATAATTAACGACCAGATGCTGATCGACTTGATTTAACCAGGAACAGGAAATAGACGTGACTTATCAGGAAACGTCTGTCCTGCTTCAGAGTGCAGACATCAAAGAGCAGGCGGAGTTAAAGCAGAGTTCAGCAGATGTGTACATACATACATACATGCATACATACGTGTGTGTGTGTGTGTGAGAGATAGACAGAGAGAGGCAGTGTACACCCCTGACCCTGTTTGCCCTGTGTGTGTGTGTGTGTGTGTGTGTGTGTGTGTGTGAAAGAGAGAGTTCTGTCTCCACTATGAGATCCTCTTTCAGTGTCCTTTGTTCCTGTGACTCCGTCAGTTCCGTCCTGCTTTTCAGCAGCTCTGAATTCCAGTCGTGTTTGTCAAGCCCACACGAAACCGCCTCGTCTTCCGTCGTGTCCTTTATCCGCGTCACAGGGCACGTCCAGGGCACCCGGTCGTGTGTGTGTGTGTGTGTGTGTGTGTACGCGTCTGTATGTGTCCTCACGTCTGCTTATTGGTTCTGGAGGTGTTTGTGAAATCGATATGTGTGAATATGGGAGACACATGGGGGACACTAGGGGACGTGTAAACGCTGGAGACGTGAGGACGAATGGTGATGGCAGTGTAGGCTCTCATTGTCTCGTTACAGTGACGCTTGTCGAGGGGTGGGATATATTACACAGGAAGTGAACAGTCGGTTCAGGAAGTTGACGTGTGTGTGTGTGTGTGTGTGTGTGTGTGTGTGTGTGTACAGGCTCCAACGCCGAGCTTGTGTACTCTCTGCTGGACTCGGCCGACGGAGCCTTCTCGATCGATGAGCACTCAGGTGTGCTCCGACTGGCCACACCCCTCGACCGTGACCTCCACCCCTCGTACGCTCTCCGAGCCCGCGCTGTGGACCGCGGCTGGCCCCGGCCCCTCTCCGCCGTCTGCTCGGTTACCATAACCGTCCTGGACCTCAACGACGACCCGCCAGTCTTCCAGCGCCACGATTACGTCGCCGCCGTCCCCGAAGACGTCGCCGTGGGAACCCAGGTGCTGCGCGTGCACGCTGCCAGCCGCGACGCCGAAGCTCAGATTTCCTACGCCATCGTCGACGGGAACGAGAGGGCCGCGTTCAGCGTGGACACACACACAGGTAAACGCCCAGACGTCCACGAGACGTCCTCTGTCAGAATGATATCAGGTGATCCCTAGTGCTGACTCCCGTCCTCGTCCGTGTAGGTGTCATTTTCGTGATCACGCCACTGGATTACGAACTCTCGCACGAGTTCTCTCTGACGGTGGAGGCTACGGACGGAGAGACGCCGTCTCTGAGCGACAGGACCGTGGTCAGTATTAACGTCACGGACGTGAACGACAACAGCCCCGTTTTCAGCCAGGCAGTGTACGCGGCAGTGGTGAGCGAGGACGCCGAGCCGGGCAAGGCCGTGCTGACGGTGAGTCTCCGCCCCCCTCACAGGTCACATGACTGGTCACATGCCTGGTGCTAACGAGACGTGTGTGTGTCTGTGTGTAGATCATGGCTGAAGACGCAGACGGACCCTCCAATAACCAGGTACGTTACTCCATCGTCAGCGGCAACCAAGGGAGCCCGTTCTCCATCGACCCTTTGAAGGGGGAGGTGAAGGTGGCACGGCATCTGGACAGAGAGAAGGTACACACACACACACACACACACACACACACACACAATCAACTATCCATCACTATTTTTTCCCATTTGTTGTTGTTTCATTTTTTTATTTGTTTTTTCCTCTGTGTGTGTGTGTGTGTATGTGTGTATGTGTGTATGTGTGTATGTGTGTGTGTGTGTGTGTGTGTGTGTGTGTGTACAGGTGTCTGGTTACACTCTGACAGTCAGGGCGTCTGATAATGGGAGTCCAGCCCGGTTAAGCAGTGCCAAAATCAACATCGACGTGTCCGACATCAACGACAACCCGCCCGTGTTCTCCCAGAGCAACTACACACTCATCATCCAGGTAAACACACACACACACACACACACACACACACACACACACACAGCAGGTCACCCAGAAAAAGAACCTTTGAGCAATTTACACATTTTGCATTTACAGTGCGAGTCGATTCAGAATGATTCCTGAATCATGTGCGATTGTAAATCAAGATAACTGAAATGATTCAGTTAAATGACTCTTTACGAATCTTTCTTTCTTTCTCCGTCTCTCTCTTTCCTTATCTCTCTCTCCTTTTTCTTTCTCTCTCCCTCTCTCTCTCTCTTTTCTTTTTCCATATTCTGAATCGATTCCTTTTCTTTTCTTGTGATTCAGTGATGACTCTGCATCACAAACGCTCTTTTAAATCATTTTCTTGAAATGATTCGTTTATCCTGTGAAACCCTAAGTTTGTTGTTGTCTCTGTTTTGTTCCTCCCCTTTCCAGGTTGATCTGAATCATAATTTATTTGCCTTATTGATTCCTTTTCATTCGTACGTGACTCAGTGTCAAACCAAATGACTGAAATGATTGATTAAATTCAAATCCTAGCCTCAAGCCTCACTGTGTGAATCTGAATCTTTTCTCCTAACGAATCACTGAGTCTGGAGTTCAAATCTCAACTGAAAAAGAAAAGAGAGACGCAGAGCAAGAGAGAGAAAAGGAGAAAAAGAAAGATTAGCCACTGAGTCATTTAACTTCATCACTGATTCAGAATGATTCAAAAATTTGCACATGATTCAGGAATCATCCCAAATTGACTCGCACTGTAAGCGAATCGTTTCCCCCCTCGTTAAGTGGGCGGAGATGCTGTATGTGAATATTTTGGGTGATCGATGACCACCGTGTGTGTGTGTGTTCTCTTTAGGAGAACCGTCCGGTCGGGACCAGCGTCCTCCAGCTGAGCGTATCGGACCGAGACGCGTCACACAACGGGCCGCCGTTCTCCTTCTCCATCGTCGGTGGCAACGAGGATCAGACGTTTGACATCACGTCTCAGGGAGCGCTGGTGTCGGTCGGAACGCTGAGCCGGCGCAGCAAGGACAGCTACGTCTTGGACATTCAGGTGGGTTATGATTGGTTTGTGCTTTGTCTGAACTGACACACACACAGCATTCCTTCCGAGCGTTCCGATATCGACCTGTTCCCGCGCTGCCGCTTCCGAGTGCGCCGTAGCGATCCACCAGGAAGACGATCACACCCCCGAAGCTCCAGCTTGGCTCTCACACCGGGTTTAGGCTCACAAAACAAAAGCTTGATAAATCTCTGTGTGGCGGTACAGAGAAAGCTGCCGTACGGGATAACTCGGATCGAAATCCCCGCAGGAGCTCAGCCGGGCGTGTTCCAACCTGCTGCATATAAATCTGTTCATCAAATATTAATACGTCAGACTCAGGTTCCTAAAAACACTGCTGTTGTACCAAACAATCACTTTATTTACCTGTTTTTTATATCGCTCAATAAAACAGAGTGATCGATGAATCATGTATGAGTCATTTACAGTAAGTGATTCATGGTCCAGTGGCCCTCTGGTGATTCTGAATCTCTTTGTCTCTCTCTATCTCTATCTCTCTCTCTCTCTCTCTCTTTCTCTCTCTCTCGGTCATGTGACACTTTTGTTCACAAAAACTCTGTCTTATAATTTATTTTAGTCAAGTGAATCATTTATCCTACAAACGACTCAGTGTTTGTTCTGAATTAAAATATTCGCTCGTACGAATCAATTCATTTACTACATGTTTAATTATGCTAGTCTCGACAAACAAAACGTATCGAATCCTAATTTCTTGTAAGTGACTCGCTAGTGATTCTGAATCACGAACTCTGGAGCCGTCTCTCTGTTCCAGGTGTCAGACTCCGGCCGGCCGGCGCTGTCCTCGTCTGCCATGGTGTTCGTCCGTCTGATCGAAGAGAGCATCCATCCGCCCGTCATCCTCCCGCTTGACGTTTTCGTCACCACCACGACCGCCGAGTACGCAGGTGGTGGAGTGCTGGGAAAAATCCACGCCACCGACCAGGACGTCCACGACACGCTCACCTACGGCATCAGCCCCGACCCCACCCCTTCGGACAGCTCTGCCCTGTTTTCGGTCTCTCCTGCCGACGGCCGACTTGTCGCACTGGGTGCCCTGGACTCCGGCCGCTACTCCCTCAACGCCACTGTGACGGACGGTCGTTTCATAACGTGGGCGCGCGTCACCGTGCATGTGCGCCCCGCCCCCGCCCTCGGCAACCTCGTGAGCGTCCGCCTGGGTGCCATTGCGCCCGAAGAGTTCGTCGGCGAGCACTGGCGCAATTTCGCCCGGGCGCTGCGTAACACGGCGGGGGTGCGGCGCAGCGAGGTGCAGCTCGTCAGCCTGCAGCCCGATCACGGTGACCTGGAAGTGCTCCTCGCGTTGGACAAAACAGGAAGTCCCGAGCAGACACAGGAAGTGGTGCTGAGAAAGCTGAACGCCTCCGCTGGCGCTGTCGAGGAGATCACAGGAGTGAGGATCGTCCGTGTTGGCAACAGACTCTGTCCTCGTCCGGACTGTCCGGCTCGTCACTGCCAGGAGACGTTGACCTTGGAGACGGGCGCTATGGCAACGTACAGCACGGCAAGGCTCAGCTTCGTCACCCCGCGCCACACCAGGACGGCTGACTGCCTCTGCCGCGGTAACACGCCTCCTCTTTTCTCTATTACGCGACCTGATGCATATTAATACGCGAATTATTGTTTGCAGTAGTTAATTATTTTTTTCTTGACGTGTTTGTGAAGGTGCCGAGTGCGTTGAGTTGAGCAAGCTGTGCGTAGGGAACCCGTGTCCCGAGGGAACGGAGTGTGTGGAAGACCCGTCACGCACCACATTCAGCTGCGTGTGCTCGGACGAGAAACACGGACAATGCGCCGGTAAGGACGTCCTGTCCCGACGCAATTCGCTGAGTAAATAACTCGCGTGCGCTTCATTATAACTCTGTGTACGAATGTGTGTGTGTGTGTTTCAGAAGGTCACGCTCTGACATTCAGCGGGAACGGATACGTGCGCTACAGGCTGATGGAGAATGACAATAAGGAGGAGATGAATCTCTCGCTCAGGCTGCGCACATTCTCCGACCACGCGACCATCATGTACGCCAAGGGCACTGATTACAGCATCCTGGAGGTGAACAAACACACACACACAGAACTGTAGCAATAAAATATGGCTCCGTTTAAAAAAAAAAAAAAAAGAAGCCACGCCTTTTTGTTGGGGGCGTGGCTAACGCTGAAACCACTCCTCCTTGACTTAAACGGATAGGGCCAGAGATCACCTCTTGTTTACTTCTAGGCCACGCCCCATAATTAAACTGACAGGGACAGAGAGCACGCCTCCTGTACAGCTAGGCCACACCTCCAACACTGGGACTCCGCCTTATTCACTGCTAGGCTACACCTCCTTATATCGCGTTGGAGGGTACAGAAGCCACACCTTTCTCAAATCCTTCTCATTATAGTAGGAAGGCTTTACCTCCTTTACGACATGTGACAGGAAGTCCGATTTTATAACAGGTTTTACCGCATGGCATGTCTTTCTCTTCATTCTCTTTTGTCCGCCATCCTTTCATTGTCTTCTCAATATGGCCACCGCGCGGGTCGCAACGGGAAACAGAGAGTGGGTTATTTTGGTGGTGTGAGAGGGTGAGAGTGAGTCCTTTCTCACAGATTCCTTTCAAGCGCTGAGAATGAGAGAAGAGAGTGAGAGAGCCAAAGTGAGAGATAGAGAGACAGAGAGACAAATAGAGAGACTGGGAGAGAGAGAGAGAGAGAGAGACAACGAGAGAGAGAGAGAAAGAGAGAGAGAGAGAGAGAGGACTTTTATCTGCTGTTATCCTCATTACAGCATCCTGCTATTTCTGCCTTACACAAACACATTATGCTATGCCTTGCTACATTTAGCCTGTGAGAATGTTTTACACACACACACACACACACACACACACACACACTTCTTCCATACTTTACTTAGCCTGGGAGAAAGTTTCAAACACACATTATAGCCTAATGCTAGCGGTTTTAATGCAGCACGTTACCTAATGCTATCTGAGCTATGGCGCTAAATGTCCCTATTAAATTGTTATGTTAGCTAGCTTTCTAACATGCCTGGCCGCGCGATTTCATTTACACAATATACAGCGTAGCCCGGTATTAGCTAGATTGCTAGCTGAATTGAATTTGGTACTAGTTAAGATTGGGTCTGACTCATCGAATGGATAAATTACTTTAGCTTAGCTAATTAGTTAGCTAACAAGCTAGTGGTGACTATATACAAACATGGATCTTATTGTGTGTGTAGATCGTGAACGGACGCCTGCAGTACAAGTTTGATTGTGGCAGTGGGCCTGGTGTGGTCCCCATCCACAGCCCGTTAGTGAACGACGGAGAATGGCACACGGTCTCACTCGAGGTGGACGGCAACTACGCTCGCCTGCTGCTCGACCGGACACACGCCGCCTCGGGCAAAGCGCAGGGCAACCTTCGCACGCTCAACCTCGACACCAGCGTCTACTTTGGTGGCCACAAGTGGCAGGCAGGTGTGGCCAATGGCCTGAGGGGCTGCCTGCAGGGGGTTGTGTTGAATGGACGTGAGCTGCCGTTGAGAACGCAGCCTCGGAGCGCTCACTCTGTGCTGGAGGAACTCGTGGAGGCTGTGCCAGGCTGCAGCCCACCTCCGCGAGTATCGAGCTGTGCTAGTGAGCCCTGCGCCAATGGGGGAACCTGCACTGAACTGCCCAATGGAGGTATGGAGTCTGGGATGGGGGCAGAGTTAAAGTTAAGTTTAAGTTGAAGTTTGAACCCAAACTTCAGATCTAATACCATTATTTTTCCATTTGTCACCCTGTTACCTGCTTCTAGGTTATTTCTGTAAGTGTAGTGCTCTGTTTATGGGAAGCCACTGTGAGGTTAGCATCAGCCCCTGTTCATCGAATCCCTGTCTTTATGGTGGAACCTGTGTCCCGCATGGAGATGACTTCTACTGCCAGTGTCGAGGCCAGTACTCCGGCCAGTGGTAAGGAAGCACACACAGGAACACCCATTTTACATTTTATAGGTCCAGAAGTTGCTCTGGTGTTTTACTGCTAATGTTCATGCATACTAAAGGAGAGGTATGTATCAGGGCTAGGATCACAGGATCAGCAGGTGGGGTTATCAATAATAAATCAGTTATTTGTGAATAGCCTGACTTGTATCTTCGGTGTCTATATGGTTAAGCAAGTATTTGAGATGTCCAGATAGTGAACTTTCTTAGGAATTTTATTTCTGGCTCCGCAAGAAATATCTATTAGATGTTACAGTCCACAATAACAAATGTGATATACAAGAGATGTAGGATGCCAGGGTGGACCATGTTGGCAGTTTGCTCGGGGGACACCAAGGAACATATAAACTCTCTTGATGGGGGGACACCAGGAAACACCTGAGCTCCCGTAAATGGGATATCCCTTTATCAGGGGACACCAAGGAACACCTTAATTCCTTTAATCAGCAAACACCAAAGAACTCCCGAACTCCCTTTATCAGGGGACACCAAGAAACACCCGAACTCCCTTTATCTGGGAACACCAAGGAACACCTGAACTCCCTTTATCAGGGGACCCCCAGGAACTCTTGATCTCCCTTTGTCAGCGGACACCGAGAAATTCCAGAACTCCTTTAATCAGCAGACACCAAGGAAATCTTAAACCTCTTTTAATTGGGGCACACCAAGGAACTTCTGAATTCTTTTATCGGGTGACATCAAGGAACTCCTGATCTCCCTTGATTTTGGGGACACCAAGGAACTACCAAAACCCCTTTGGTGAGTGGACACCAAGGAACCCTTGAACTCCATTTATTGGCAACACAAAGCAACTCTTGAACTCTTTTGATTGGGGCACATCAAGAAACTTCTGAACTCCTTTATCGGGGGGGACCAAGGAACTCGTGATCTCCCTTTATCGGGTGGACACCAAGCATCTAGTTTGGAGTGAAAGAAATGCAGACTTCCAGTCCTGCTGTAAACATAACCTGAAAGGAATGTGGCATCTCTGAGTTTAGATTAAATTTGCAAAGGTTCTGACTGCTTGCTCAGTTAGTTAAGGTGTTGTTAGTCTGGTTACTTACTATTTTTCTTGGGTATGTGACAGGTGTCAGCTAGGTCCATACTGCACAGAGAACCCCTGCAAGAACAACGGCAGGTGCATCGGCAGCCTGGATGGGCCAGTATGCGAGTGCGAGGCTGGCTTCCAAGGAGACAGGTATGTTTTTTTGCAGGGAGCCCTTCCCTTTACAATTATGCGTGTTCCATACATTGACACTGACATCTGTCTGTATGAATGGCCAGGTGCCTGAGCGATGTTGACGAGTGTCTGAAAAACCCATGCACCAATGGTGGCCAATGCCAGAACACGTACGGGTCATACAGCTGCAACTGCTCGATTGGCTATGGAGGTCACCACTGTGAGCAGCATGCCCAGATAAGCAATCAGGTGGTCTCTACATCCTGGAACATTGGCCTGGAGGAGGTCATCGGCATCGCTGTCTTCGTGGCCGTGATCTTCGTCATGGCTCTACTGTTTGTCGTAATCCGCAAGCGTGTTTGTCGACGCCAGAAACCACAGTCACCTGATGATGACAAGCGCCTGCCCTCATCTTTCCTGCAGCGTCCGTATTATGACTCAAAGTTGGGCAGGAACATCTACTCCGACATTCCACCCCAAGTCCCTGTGAGACCCATCTCGTACACTCCCAGCGTCCCGAGCGACTCTCGCAACAACCTGGACCGCAGCTCGTTTGAAGGCTCCGCCGTTCCTGAGCACACAGAGTTCAGCACCTTCAACCCTGACCCGGTAGGCCATGGGCACCGCAAGGCTGTTGCTGTGTGCAGTGTGGCGCCAAACCTGCCTCCACCACCACCCTCAAACTCCGCCTCGGACAGCGACTCAATTCAGAAACCCAGCTGGGACTATGATTACGACGGTAAGGACAGATGACCTGACAACCAGGCATAAGAGCATATTTAGGTTTAATAATAGCTGAGTGCTCATCTTGTGCATCCTTCCTGTTCGCTTGCAGCTAAAGTCGTAGATCTGGATCCATGTTTCAGTAAGAAGGCAGTGGAGGACAGCACATGTCACCCCTATAACACCCGGGGCAGCATGTCCGAGGTGCAGTCGCTCAGCTCGTTCCAGTCCGAGTCCTGCGACGACAACGGTATGTGTATGTTTTGTGTGAACTGGTACTGGATTGTTTAGCAGTTAGCATTGGTGGTATTAAGAGTTCTATGATTGGCTCGTTAGTTCTTTAGTAAATAATGTTGTTTTATATGCTTAACTGAATCTCTTGAAGATTTTTGATGAACTTGCGATGAGTCTAGTTTACACAAAGCTAACTAGCTGGGGTTTATCTTCAACCGTAATTAGCAAGACTGACTTTTTTGATTGAAAATGTTACCATGGCTAAATGCTAATTTGCCTTTATTTGTTATTAGCATTGGAAGCATTTTCCAGTGAATTACTTGTATACAATGGGTCACAAGCTACCATGTAGTACGTAGTTTGTATAAAATTTGGCTAGTAAGTTAGCATTGTGTCCATTTTTTTTGCTGTTAGCCATATTTTTAGCACAGAAAGATTCTATGCACTTGCATGTGAAAACAAACCAAACCTCTTTTGTGATCTACAGTCTTACCGTTTCCGTCATAGTCTTGTTAGCGTTAGCATGAATACTAACCGTACTCGTTTCCTTTCTTTCTCTTTTTATAACACGAGTAAAAACAGTTTGTGGTTTCAGGGTCACGTTGTTGTCTTCTGTTGTTTCTCTCCCCCTCTTTAATTCGCTGCATTTGGGACTTTAGCTCCCATTTGGATCAAACCGCACCAAAGACGCAGGGCGAGGTTTTAGCTAAACTCGTAAGTCAAACAGTGTGACATGCAGAAGGAAGGTATCGCCTCAGGAGCGTGATTCTCAGGGCATAAAAAAGAAGCATGTTTTTTTCTTTTCTTTTTTTTCCATCTACTCTTTGGCTTTGGGATAATTTGGGTAATGCGCTGCTACTTTTCCTGGCTCCTTCCTGTATGGATATTTTTTGCCTCCAAGCTGCTACGGATAGTTAAGGAACTCAGTGGTATAGGAATGCCACTTGTGTCTCAAAATATTTGAATCCATTTATGTTGGACTCTGCCTTCCCCCCCCTTATTTCCTGCTTCCATCTGGAACAAAATGGACTTTCCTTTCCTCACTTTTTTATCCTTGAGAATTCCGCTCACCCCAGTCCTTCCTTCTGCACGTATCATATCGTACTGTACTGTCAGTGTCAGTCGAACCATGAGTATCACCAATGTATGTCACCATCAACCCAAAAACATCCAGTTTCTTCTTCACCATGATACATCCAGAACCTAGTGCAGATAGAAACCAAACTCTGACCTATTCTATCCCCAAGGGGTCGGCAACCCATTTTGTCCTTCAAACTAAAATCAGACCACCTTGGGAGCCGTGGCATTTTAGGTCCATATTATTAAAGTACCATCTTGATGTAAAAAATATCTCAGCCTTTGAATTTTCCTGTTCCACCTTAAACGGTGTAGCAATTACAAGGGTTTTACAGCAGTCTATGTGCCAGTCTTCAGGATTGGTCAATTTGCCTACTGTGCTTGTGACCTCCACATTTAACCCATCCGTGAAGTAATACAGACACACACACCAATGAACACTAGGGGGCAGTGTGCACACTTGCCCGGAGCAGGGGGCAGCCCCAAACCACATCACCCGGAGAGCAGTTGTGGGAGTTGGGTGCCTTGCTCAAGGGCACCTCAAGGTGTCTTGCCCTGGGTGGGGATCGAACCCGAACCACATCGAACCCGCGACCTTCCGGTCGTGAGACCGGTTCCCAAACCACTAGGCCACAGCTGCCCTCTCATTTACAGTTTTAGAGCTGTGTGTTTAACTGTGTGTTCAGTAAAGGAGGATTATTTACCTAAATCTCTAATTCTGCTGTAGAGCCACTAGAGGGCAGTAGACAAGCACCATAAGGTTCAGGAGCCACATGTTGCCAACCCCTGTTCTAACCCCAAGAAAGCATTAGAAGGAAACCTGAACCAGCCAAAGGAAATAAAATTATGAGCCGTGTAGGACTTGACCAAAATGACGTAATCATGACGATCCCTGTGGTGTAAGAGAAATAAAACACCTTTGACTTAACATTCTGTTATATGGTCTGGATTCCACAGGTTTTCCCTCCAGGATTACTTCTGTTCGCTTTCCACAAATCTGTTCCGACGTACTGTAAACTGTAAAGCAAACAGTGAAAAAAAAAATGAAGCTACGTCCTCAGTAAAGGGGGGACGTTTCATATAGGGGGCGTCACCTCATGCTATTGTGGTCGTCTTAACTCCGAGTGCCTCTTCATTTCCCTTACACTAGAGAACTGCGCGGGACTGTTTTTTTATCCCGCTACCGCCCGCTCCCGCTGAAATTCTGCCCATTACCGCAACGTGTGTGCAACGCGTCCGCCCATTCCCGCAATGTGTATTTCTACTCCCGCCCACAACCCGCGAAGCTATGAGAATAATTCCCGCACATTGATAGAAATACATTGATTCTGTGTCTTCTTCATCCTGCAGGAGATGTACGTAATATAGGATATTAATAAAGAGATTCGTGGGGTTTGTTTCGTTTTCGTTTTCTGCAGATTTT